>APFE030321247.1:0-17004 GCA_000404065.3 Pinus taeda
CAAACCATTCATCTTTAGCAAACCAGAGAACAAGTCTTCGACAGAGCTCAAATACTGCAAGAAAAACTCAAAAATATGTTTGATAAGAAGGCCAAAGCAGAGGATTTATGGGTGGGCAGCAAAGTTCTAAGATGGGATTCACGAAGAGAAGACAAGGGCAAACACGAAAAATTCGATTTTCTGTGGAAAAGTCCGTACATTATCAGCAATGTGCAAGGCAATAATACCTATTTTCTCAAATCTCCAAATGGCAGCACAGCTGAAGAAGGCCCTGTCAATGGTCGAATGCTAAAGCATTACAATGATCCTTTTGATTGAAAAGAGTAGGTGGTGTTTTATTCTATACATAGAATATTTGTATATACTAGTGTTTAGATTTTTTGTAAAAATCCATAATGCTAAAGCACGCAGAAGAAAGCAGGCAGTGCTTTGCAGCTTAACAGCAACACAAGTGAAGGAAAGAGTTGTTCCCAATCCAAAATTTCTAATTAATCCAACAGTCAGCACTAACAAGTTCAAAGCACAACCATAACAGAAGAAACAAGGCAATCTGACCGTTGTTGTTCCTGGCATCTCACAAGGAAAATCCATCCCCAAGTGGAGACGGTTAGCCCCTGCGCAGTAGGTTACTCATATTTCATGATTGACATTTTCACAGACCAAATATGTCATACTTTGCATGCTGCAATGCTCCATATTTGCTAAATAGTCACCAAGCAAAGAAGGCTACTCAGAGTTCATCTAACTGCTTTCCAAATTTTGAGAACTTATTCCAGTTTTGTACAATTTTCGGCTAAAAGCAGGTCCAAACAGCTTAATCTTGGTCTCCATAGGTTTCAATTTCCTATTTTAGAATATAGAGGATGAAAATCTGTCCAAACAGCTTGATCTTGGCAGATTCTTAGATAGGTAGAGAATCAAAGGAGCCCAACTGCTTAATTTGGGACCTTGGAAGAAAAAAGGGTAGTTTGTAGATAGGAAGGTATAAAAAAGAAAAAATTGAAATGATGGGTCTGCAAGTCTAAGTGCCACCAAACCAAAAAGAAGGAAAATGTTAGCGTAAGTAGGTGGGTAGGTAGTTTTGAGGTTGCAGAATCTTGATTGCTGATCAATTCCATGTTTTCAGGGTGTCATCTCTACTCAGGACACAATCACCAGGCATTTTTATGTGAAAGAGCTAAGAACAGGCATAACTAACTTCCTTTCTCCATCTCCCCCAAATCATTAACTAATTTCCCCAAAAAGAGGTCAAGATCTGCTTGATATCTCTTAGTTTCATCATTTTCATGTCATTAGCTTGGGTGAAGACCTGCTTCACTCAAAGAGAATCCATACTCTCTCTATAAGGTTCTATCTCCCCTTTTCAAGCCTAAGATTTTTGAAACTTAGTGCTTTCTTGTCATCTCCATATTAACTACTAACATTATTATTTAACTACCTATATTTTCCCTGTACCCATACTAAAACTATGTAGATAATCCCCTTATGTAAATATCCCCTCCCCCTGGTTGAAATATAACCATAAATACTTCACTGGGAATTACTAAGTCACCTGGACTTTAGTAAGAACCTTCCCTCGGCAAGAATTCCCACTCCCAAGTGTATGGACCCCTTCCAAACACTAAGGGAACTGATTCCAAATGCTAAATAACCTTCCCTGCGCATTCTTCTGTGAAAAATATTAATGTTTGTTTAATAAGTTTTCACCGCGCAAACACATTTACCCATTTTCTAAAGTTAAAAACCCACCGTGCCGTGAAAAATTAAGTCTTTAACACGCGCACGCCTTTGCTAAACCCCGTGCATCTCCCTTTCCCGTCCACCGTCGGATCGCCTCCCCCAGATCCGACGGTCCTTGATCACATCGCGCACCCGATTACGGTGGTAGGTTACCACCCGATGTCCGACGGTTTTGTCGTCGTGCACCGGGACAGGTGGCGGCCTACCATTGCATCGGGCCGCCCCTGACAGAAACCACCTTCGTACCAAAGGCGGTCCGACGCACAGGGAAAGCCGCCCTCCCCTCACATAACAAGAGCGCCACCTCATCCTACCAAGTCACCTCCACGTCACCTCACCCTGCCTATGCCCGGTCCACGTCACCCTGCCACGTCACCCCACCGTACTGCCACGTCACCTTGATGACGTCAGCATGCTGACGTCACATCTGTACCAAAGGACCCCACTGCTGACATCAGCATGATCACATCATCCGCCGTACTGCTGACGTCATGCTAACGTCAGCAGCCAAAAAACCGAAAATTCGTGCAAGAAGAAAAATCGTGCTTCGGAGCTCCGGAATGAGAAACAGAGGCAGTAATTGCGCATCTCTACCGGAAATAGGCCATATTGGGGAATCTTTAGGGAATCTTTTGATTCCTTGGCCCGTTTTGCACCGAAAAGGCCCGAAATTGCTCGATTTTGCCAAATTAAACCGATTTGAAGACAGGAAGAGACTAGAGACAGAGATTAAAGAGTATCAGATCAAATTCACAGAGAGAAAACACGTCAAAGAGTATCAGAAAGCGGTGGAGACCATCAATGTAGCGACAAAGAGTATCAGCGAAGATCTTAACAGTGGCCCAAAGTAGGATAAAATTTAATACCTTCCAGCAAAGTCAAAGAAAGAGGGCGAGGCCACTCAAAACTCTCAAATCATGGTTATTGCACATTTAACTCGCACCAGAACAGAACTGCAGATCCCAAAGCACAGTTATTCCAGCAATACTGCATCGAGGCTCCAAGGGCCAGATTGCACTCCTTTTAATCCGGCTACCTCTGACACAGTTCGATAGATATTTACATGCATTTAATTTTGGCACAATTTTAGGTTTAGAAAGCTCTTTTTGCAGACCTGTTTTAGGTCAATTGTAATAAATAGTTTGAGATATTTGCACTATAAAGACAACCCTGAATAATGTATTACGGGTTGGTTGGTTGGTTGATTCGTCAACAAGCTATCTCTAGCTGATTTTGCTCCACGAGAGACTCGCACTGTAATATCTGATAAGTTTCTATAACCAAAGACTGCTTATGAGACTTGGAGAATGGATTGTTCACTGTGTTTACTGGTTGAAGAGTGATTGTGAAATTCTCGTGCTGTGCATAACTCAATAAGTGCTTCTTACCTCTGTTTTCATTCATGAATTATGCTCTTAAACAACATAAAGAAAGATTAGCTTAGAATTTGTTTAAATACACTCTATGCTCAATTCCTATTGTTTCTTTATGTTTTCCTCTGTTTATGCATAAATATGAATTCCACATGGCTCATGTTTTCCTTAACCCAAGACAGTTATCCAAGGATTCTTCATTGCCCCTAGATAGAGATCATCTTTCTCTCTGTTAAGTTAAATGAGAGATTCTTAAGTGCCTCTCATTCCTTACATATCATTCATCCTTTTAGTCTGAAGATTGTGTTATGAGCAGCTATCCTACTTCATTATTTCTCTTATGACCAGAAAGACGCACTGATAATCTTAACCCATGACTCCATGCCCAATGGTTTGAAACTTATCACTTCATAAATTGCCTCTCTTCCTGAAAGCATTTTCCTTCCATCCAAACACAAACAAAAACCCCTGAGCCAAAAGCTAGCCTAAAATCATCAACAAAGTTGAATCATTAAGAGAGAGCCCTCTCTGTTTGCAGGTGGGCTAGAACCTGCAATCCAAAGATTGGATTCTGGTTACCTCGGCCGTATCCCTATAGGAGCTTAGGGACAACCTGAGTGATAACACGGAAGAAGAACAAGATTTGCCAACATGAATGTTCTCTACAACATCTGTTTTTGTCGAGCTGTTTATGGCAATAGTCTCTTCGATATTGGATAGGCTTCTCTTGAAATCCACCGTGTTTACAGTATTCGTCAGAAACTCAAATACTGAGGGATGGTGTAGGTCACTGGAGATATATTCTTTCCAAGTCGGAAGATGGGAATGATGGTGGTAATCTTCCCATGGTGCCCCATCAATCATCATCATTTGAATGATTCCTTCGTCTTTAATGTGTACTTGCGACCAAGGATCTGAAGGGGTGCCATATTCCTTAGACTTATCTATCCAAACGCATGACGAGCGTTGATGCTAGTTTCCCTCCCATGCTAAGAACATTGATTGCTATAATATTTCCAGCAGGATTGGAGGCAAAACTTGCGAATTATCCATTTTAACATCATTTTCTGACATCTTTTCAATGGAAGATATCATATTACAGGTTCCTACATTAGCTACTTCCGCCAAATTGGTAGGAGGTGGCAAGGTAAAAGTTCCCATTAACGTAGGGTATTTTAGTAGGCCTACTCCGATATTATGAAGCATGCTAGGGCTTCCATGGATCATCAAAATGCTTCTCGTAACTTGCGAATTGTTGGGGAGAAAAGTTTGTTGGTCGATGATTGTAATTCCCCCTTGGGATGGAAATGCAATTTTCCTAAAGTAGGTCGACACAACAGCTACCATGGCATATATCGAGGGTCTTCCCAGTAGGATGTTGTAATCAAGATTCCCGTCGATGACTTCAACATTGATTTCTACTGTTTTGCCCCACAGTTCGACTTGCAAGTTACTCAGTATCCCATATGGGGTGTATGTTCGTCCATCAAATGCTTTTAATGTTGTTTATGATCGCGACAAAGACAGAGACCCCAGAGTTTTCCAGCAACTCATCGACATGATACATGTTGATGCCCCCTCATCAATAATTGTTCTATGAACATTTTTGTTGAGGTCTTTCACTTGAATGAGGAAAGATAGTTGAGCTGGTAACTAAGGTTCGTGTCCTTTATGATTAAAAGATACAAGATTGGGATCCGTTGGATCAATCCCACCTATTGCTGAAAATAAAGCCTGCTTTTGGGAGGGGCAATTTTTCAGTACTTCAAGAGTCGACATCGCGGATGGCAATTGAGCTAAATCCTACGGTGTTGCACTGCTCAGACACGAGGATTAAATGTTGATTTGTGTACTACTCCCTTTGGCGGTTTTATTGTTAATTCAGGAATGATGGGTGGCACGACTTCTGTTGAAGTCGTTGTTGAACTACTAGTTTGATCTTTATCCTTGTTGTTTAACATTTGTGGATTCCCGTAATCTTTATTCCTTGTCGTTATTAGAGCATCATTCAGTTGCTTCGAGACTGACAACATTAGCACTTGGGACGAGGAAGCATTTTCGCTAGCAACCAGATTTGTTCCTAGGTTTGGGAATGGATCCGTCAGTACAGCCGAGGTTTTTGAACTTTTGAAAGATTTTCCTAAGTTCTTTTTTATATGGACACTCCTTTGTCCAATGATCCTTGTCACATATATGACATGGAGTTTTTGGTTTCACATTCCCAGAAGGGTTTGCAGAATATTTTCTAGGAGATGAGTCTCCCTGGTTTTTCTTCTTCCCTTGTTTTTTCTTCTTGCCTCTTGGTTGCTTGGTTTCTTTGCCTTTGTCTGTTGACACGGCATTTACTTCCAAGGCTAGAAATTCCTCACTTTCATATTGACTCGAAACCGTGCGTGCCTTTTTCGATGTGGCCTTTGTGGTTTTAGTGCTTGTCGTACCTATCACACCATCGTCGGCATGAGACTCTTTGTTTGATTTAGGAGGCGGAGGAACGGAGAATTCTGGTCTAGGAGCGTCAGGGATTTTATCGTAGAGCGTTCCAGACTGAGTATAGATCAAGTCTAGATATTGTGCATGAGCAATAACTTGCTCTTCAGTGACGACTCCCCCCTTTGCCACATCTTCTGTAATAGCGGGTAACTGTGACTTAATAAACCATTCAGCCAATAGCTGATCAAGAACATATGTTTTTACCATTCTACGACGACGCTGCCACTCATGAATATGATCAGATATGTGAGTGGCTATCATTTGTTTGAAATTGGTAAGTAGCTCAGTTCTTGTTTTGTACCTAATAGGTAACTGAAAATGGGTTTAAAAGGTTGTGGCTAGGGCACTGAAGTTATGAAACGAAGCTCTAGGCAGTTCAATATACCACTTTGCTGCCAGACCAATTAATGTGCGCTGAAAGAGGCGAAGCCGAATCGAATCACCATTGAGAGTGTTTGATGAACACCATAGATGAAAGGTCATCACGTGATTTGATGGGTCTTCGCTCGGATTTCCATTAAATTTAGGAATATCCGATGGAAGTTTATGCGGAATCGCCAGCCACTAAGCGGCGTAGGAAATTGGATCATTTATTAGTCGACTTAGATCCGGTAACTCTAGAGTTGCCACGAAGGGCAACTGTTGATTCATGCTTGGTTGAGCATACCCAGGATAAGATGGAATTGTTTGAGCAGTCGGTCTTTGCATGCCAGCATAATGCATTTGATGTTGGTAACTTTGGTAAGGTTGATGGGCATAACCATTATGATATGGTTGATACTGCTGCCCATTACTTGCAAAGACTTGTTGCTCTTATCCTTGGTAAGCTTGCTGGAATTGCGGTTGTTGGTATTGCACTAGCCATGGTTGTGAAGCCATGGACTATTGTCCAACACTGACTGTTTGACCAAGATGGGGATTGGTGTTCCCCATTTGAACCTATGCCATTCCACTAGTGGGTGACTGTGGTTGTGTCGGAGGTACAAGAGATTGTTGTATGGCGACCTGCGAAACTTGAGGTTGGCATACAATTGGTGACACTTGTACTTGCGATACTGCCACAATAGCCAGCGTAGTGGGAATGTTTGTCATAGGTGAAATTTGTTGTATTGAGCATACAACTCTTGGTTGTTGAGACAAGACTAGTACCCAACCGCTAGTTGTGATTCCAGCATAACCCAAATTTTGTTGTGAACTCACCCATGGTTGTCCTTTTGGGGAAGACAATGAAAGAGTATACGGCCCTCCATATGATGGTAATCCAGTGCTCAAAGGAATAATTTGCCTTTGGGGACCAATTTTCCCAAATTGACCTTGTGACGGATCAATTTGTCGAGACTCAATGTAAGAGATTCCAGATATAATTCCGGACGAACAAACGGGAACAGTCCATACTGTCGAAATAGTCCCTGGATGGACTCCATCCAGTGATTGAAAGCTGTTTGGGACAGATGGCACGCCGACAAACATTGTCGGAATAGCAGAAGGAGCTTCTGCTGTTGCTGTGTCAGGTGACACAGTCCTTGATGTTGACGGTTGTTCAGACATATTAAGCCTATCCAAGAGATTCCTCAGCGATTCTTCAGGAGCTTCCGAGCGTGGGTGAATATTTTCTAACGAAGAAGGATACAGGGCGATCCCAGCTCAAAGTTGCGTTGGAGTGCTAGATGGAGGATCCTCCACAATCTATTCTATGGCAATCAATCCAGGAGGAAGAGGCAGACTGTCAGGTCCGTAAAATATTTCTGGTATCGAAGAAGATGTAAGTTCTGCAGCAGCAGATGGTTGGGGAGTAACACCTTCTGAATCGGCTGTAGACAGAGCCGGTTTAGGAATAGAAGTGTTAACCGTCACACTAGGATCAGCTGTAATGTCCTTTTTCTGTTGCAGAATTTCTTCTGTAGAGGTAGGGATTCCAGAAATGTTCGGAGTAACCGAAGTCTTTCAGGATGTTGGAGTGCTTGCTCCAACCAACCTAAGGGACTTTGATCCAGTTAAACGAGTTCACTTCGTCCGGAATGGCTTCGCTTCTGGAGTCAACGATGGTTGACTCGTAAGTCTTCGCGAACGACGGGGTTTTGATTGACTTTCTTCCACGATTGTGGATTACTTAATCAACTCAAAATAAAAAGGGAAAAAAGTTTTTTGAATTAAATGAATTTTAGACGCTTTGACACAAATTGTTTTTTCAATTTTAGAGAGTCAAGAAAAAACAAAAGATGACTCTAGTCGCCTTCGATTTTTATTGAGCTTGAAGTGACAAGCACTCAGAGGACCTTTTCCTTTAAGGAGTCTGAAAAGGAGCAAAATGGACTTCTCTGGAGATCTAGGCAGAGAGGATTACCAAACCAATTGTAAAACTGTAGAATACTTTTTACGGTACAGCAGTCAATCTTCCCGAATGCTATGTTCGGTGCATTACCATCGATAGGGCGTCAGACACGGCTTCCTAAGGATAAAGGATGCAGCCCATTGTGGTCTCCCAATATATACACGACGGTACGTGGGAGCACAAGTCTGTACTGGCACTTGTCGTCTCAGAGTGGAGGAATCACCCAACCAACACTGAAAGCAAGAGTTACCAGGCTTTACAACGCCAGAATACGTCTCTAGCCTAGACCTCTAAATGTTGTGCGTTAAGTTCCAAAGTGTTGTTAGATTCATTGGATTTATTTTAAGTTGATCTTGCTTAACAGTTTTCCTTTCAGGTTCACCACGTGATGTATGTATAATTCCTAAAATGCATTCTAAGATGATAAACAAATGTTTTATCTCCTTTCAGCAATGAAAATCCTAGCTACTAAAGGGAAGAAAGTCAAGAATCTTTTCTTCACAGAGCACAGAACACATGCTAAAATGCACAGTCCTAAATCAAGCCAAGCAATCAAAAATGCAAATTCACATGCATGTATTTGTTTTCAGCTCTCTTAATGACGTTAAGAAAGCTATGTGCAAAACTGAATTACTTTTAAAGCGACAGTACTCAACAAAATTCTTTTTCAAAACGAAGTGAAAGCAAGAGAGAGGAAGCCAAAGCCTTATTCAACATCTTCCATGAACAAATTTGATCATAATTGAGTTGAAGCCAAAGCTTTATTCAACATCTTCCATGAAAAAATTAGCAATGATGGGAGAGAGAGGAAAACACATGACAACGTTGCCACATATATGTTCATAGAATTCACCGTCAAAGCTAAAAAAATTAAGAGTAAGACAAATCTCAACAACCCTTGTTGTATGAGGGTGAGTGATGTGATTAATTAACTCAACAACCTCATTAATATGGACATTGGTGTAAAGAGAAACTACATCAAATCTAGCCATAATATCATTACGCTCAAATTTACACCTTTTAACTCACTCGCAAAAGAGTAAGAGTCCTTGACAAAATAATTAGTACGACCAATAAGGGGCCTAAGCTTCAAGGCTAAATATTTAGCTAAAAGATAAGTAAGCCCACCTAATATATTGACAATGGGTCTAAGGGGAGTGCCCTCCTTATGAATCTTGGGAAGCCCACAAATTATCGGAGTGAGAGGGTTGTTGTCAGTTAGTTTATGGTTTATGGAGATGACAGAGCTATTAGATTTAATAGCTAAGGAGACAACTGTAGATTTTTTGTTTAGGGGTTCTTACTGAGCTTTATATAAATACCGTTGTTACACAAGTGATGTATCATTTTTCTTCTGTAGTCATCCTTATCTAAGATAAAAACTGCCCTCCTTTATCAACTTTAAGGACAACAATGTGGGGGTTATTCTTTAAACTTTAAGGGCCTCAAATTTCAACTTGCCAATATTGCTCCTAGGAGGTTTAGCTTTCCTAAGAATAATTGCACAATAATGACTACTGATATTTTTAATGGGATCAGACAAGTCCTTATGCCAAATTCAATGTTGCAAATAATATCCTCAACTAAGATCTTTCTTAATGCTAGGGTAGAGTTTAACCTTTTTTTTAGAAAATAATACACCAAGGGATTAAAAGAGAATTTGTGAAGATTGAGCACCCTCTTTTAAAATAGGAGAGAAAGAATTATAATTCTTACTATTGATATTATTATTTAAATCAATTGTAATTTATTATAATATTTAAAATTATTAAAATTATTATCATTACTAATATTAAAATAATCAATATTATTATTTTCATCATTACTAATCACTATTAGTATCATTCAGATTGATATTACAGGCTTAAATCCATCTTAACATATGATCTATCAAGCGCAGAGAGGGATCAAATCTCTTAAGGCACAAACCTATTTTTTTAGTGCAAAACTTGAGGAAAGGTTTGCACCTTGAGCTATTTGATCTCTCTCAACGCTTGATAGATCCGGTGTTAAGATGGATCTAGGTTGGTTTCGTTCGTGTGCAATCATACAAAATTTGTTGAATATCTAATTATTTTGATCATTTTAAATATGCTAAATATGTCGTAGATTAATTTGGTCAATTTAATTTAAAATTTTCTTAGTTACCCCAGTTTGTTGAGGCGAGAGAGACTCTTAGTAACTTGAATGATGAAAAATGATGAAATAAAAAATTTGAGTGCAAAGTGTCAATGTAACAATTTTGATTGATAGAAAATGTGAATAATAAGAATATAGTCAATTATAAATAATCTTCATTGCGATCTATCTAAGACTATTTTGTTATATTGTTCCTATTGTCACACCTATTATTTTTTCCATTTTTTCATATCGATCATATGAAAAGAGTAGTTGGAATCATAGACCATTCAAATATTTAACTCGAGGCACCGTAGTAAACAACATAGTTTGTCTCTATGGCTCTCCAATATTAATAATAATTTTCTCCAAAGTCAATAATTGTGACTTATGGAGTGTTAAACCCCAAATAATTTTCAATGGTAGTTATTTTATGTTACTGTGTTCGAATGCAAAGTAATTAAAAATGTTGAATGATGGAAAATCATAATAATAAGAATATAGCCAATTATAAATAATTTATAGTTTCAATAAGAAAACATTTAGGGTAAGCAAACATTTTATTTAGGATGAAAATTCAAGTATTGTATTTATGGTTGAATTAGTGTAAGACATAAGTCAATGCACGTCATGAATAATTTTTATGTGCTTACACTAAGAGAGAGAGTGTATGTTTTTGGGGGTGAGAAGGAGAGTCAAGGGAGATAAGATATAGATGGGGGGCAAGAGAGGGAAGAAGAGAAAGGCAAAGACGAGGAGGGAGGAAGAGATATAGATACACAGAGAGAAATGTTAGAGAGAGAGAGAAGGGGAAGAGAGGGAGAGGGAGGGGAAAAGGAGCGAGGGAGAGAGAGATAGATAGATATGGAGAGAGAGTGTATATTTTTAGGGGGTGAGATAGAGAGATGGAGAAGGAGAGACAATGGGAGATAAAGATATAGATGGAGGATGTAGAGATATGCTTACACTATAGCAATGCACAATATTAATCTAATTACTTTGAAATTAATGTACATCATACATCTAGCTTCATCAAAACAGAAATCAACATCTACACTAAAATCAATGCATATAATGCAAACAATCAAATAGGATTAGAAATCAACATCTATACTGAAATCAATGTGTCTAGTGCAAGCAATCAAATAGGATTAACAATCAATATCTACACTGACACCAATGCATACAATGCAAGCAATCAAATATGAGTAGAAATCAACATCTACCATGAAATAAATGCATATAGTGTAAGGTGTTAAATAGGATTAGAAATCGACATGTACATTGAAATCAATGCATCTAGTACAAGTGATTAAATAGGATTAGACAAAAATATCTACACTCAAACCAATGCATCATGTGCAAGCAATTAAATAGGAGTATAAGTCAACATCGAAACTGAAATAAATGCATCTAGTGTAAGGTATTAAATACGATTATAAATTGACATCTACACAGAAATTAATGCATATAGTGCATGTGATCAAATAGTAATAGAAATCAACTACATTGAAATCAATACATCTATTTTAGTCAAATATTCATGACTTTCTAGATCTAACTTCTATTTTTGTATTTGTCTTTATGTGCCTCTTTATTATTGCCTCTCTCTCCACCTTCCATTCTGTTTCTATCTCCCCCCCTCTCCTTCTCTCTCTTCCCCTCCCTCTCTCCCCTTTCTCTCCTTCTCTCCCTCTCCCTCCCTTTCTATATGTTTCTCTTCTTCCCTCTATACCCTTGCCATCTATATCTATACCTCCCTCCATTTCTCTTTATTTGTCTCTCTATGTCAGGCCCCTAAACACATTGTCACATAATCTCTCTACCAACCGTTCCCCATGTCCTCTCTATCTCTCTCTCTCTCTCTCTCTCTCTCTCCCCCATCGCTATCTCTCTTCCTCCTTCCCTCTCTTTTGCCTCTCTCTTCTACCCTTTCTCCGCCCATAAAATATACTTATCTCCCATTTGTCTCTCCTTATCACCCCAAACGATCTCCTCTCTCTCTCTCCTCGCTCTCTCTCTCTCTCTCTCTCTCTCTCTCGTGCTCTTATCTCTCCATATCTCCCTTTCCACTCCCTCTCCACCTTTCTCTCTCTATGTCTTTCTTCCCCTTCAAACTTCATCTCTCTCTCTCTCCCACCTCCCTCTGTCTCTCCCCCAACATATACACTCTCTCCCTCCACCCTCCAACTTTTTTACTATGTCTCTCCCTCCCTTCTTCTATCTCCCCACCATCTCTCCCTCCATATCTATATCTCCCTATATATCTCTTCCCCTTCTTTCCCTATCTTTATCCCTACATTGTCTCTCTCTTCCCTTGTCTCCTCTCTCCCTCATTCCATCTTCATCTCTCCCTTGTCGCTCCGTCTCTCTCCACCTCTATCTCTCAAATTCTTTGTTCTTTGCTCCCTCCTCCCCCCCCCTCCAAATCCATCTCTCTCCTTCCCTCTCTCCCCGTCCTCTCTCTCTTCCTTTCCCTTTCTCACTATCTCTCCCAACTCTATGTCTCTCTCCCCCACTCTATTCCCCCTTCCATCTAACTCACTTTCTTAAATATGATCCCATTGTATTGTATTTAAGAAAGTATTTCAATTAAAAAAAAAATATATATATAATTGGTTGTAAAATATTAAACCTATATTTTGGATCAATCATGTAAAAGAAAATACAATAATCAAAAACTTAAAATAATCATGCACTATCTTTCATCTATCATTGTTAATCACTTTTCTTTCTCATTTCCCTTGGATCCTTGGTTAATATGCATCTATCATGGTTGTTTATAATATTTTTTGTATTATATAAATTTCAATGTATATATAAAAGTATTCTCATTTTTTAATTTATTAAAACCTCCATTTAATCTCTATGGGAATATTGTTAGTATCCGTGAGGATGGAGGGTTTATATATACCTCAAAAGTAATTCTAACATTTTTTCTTTTAGATTCAATTTAAAAATGTTATAAAATTAAATTAAAATAAAGTATTTGTAAAATATTTTGATTTTGAATTAAGTGATGGTTTTTGGGCATGTGGTATTGATAAGCCATGGTATTGGCCCATGGTGTAAAAGCCTAGATCCATAACATAATAATCAAAAGCCTAGATGGCCCATGGTATTATAATTTTCTTCCCTCCTCTCCTTCTTTATATTTCTCTTGTAGGTATTGGCCCATGGTATTGTAAAAAAGCCTAATTAGAAGTTAATAATATCCATGATAAATATTCATGATTAAAAATCTTTTCATATTGTAATAATAAGTTTTTATGAACTTATTAATTAAATTTATAGATGGAACATGTCTATATTAATTATTAAAAATGTTTACTTACATTACATCTACACATGTAGCCTAATACTAATTAAAAAGTATTATTATTAAATTTTAACTAATATTTCAGGTCATACCCCACCCTAAATATTAATTCTACTTAATATTTCCCCTGACTCCTACTAATTTTATAGTTGAGCTTTACTTTAAATACAATATAAAGGAAATTAACAAAAAGAAGTATATCTGGTAATTTTCAATATTATAGGATTATATTAAGCCAATAAACTTAGTAAAAAGTGGATGGAGGAGGAAAAACATATTAAGATAAAATGTAATAATTATATTTTTCCTAATATTTCCTCACCTCTACACACAAATGCCTAGTGCCAACATATCCATAATATGTTTTTTTACCTTTATAGGCTACATGGATTGAATGCTACTAATTATGTATCTAAATATAACATCAATCTAACTTGAATCTAAGCTAGTTTAATCCCCTTAAATAGATTATATGATAGAGGAATTCCATGAGTCATTTTTTTCATTATTTAATTTTTATAATGTTAATTTGTTTTTTTGTTATTTTAATTTTATTTTTCACCAAGTTACAATGTTTACATTACATTAAATTACACATCTCTACCATATTTTAATTTTATTTTTACATAATCAAAATGTTAACATTATATTACTTTAGGTTACATATTTCTAACATACTATAGACATTAGATCTAAGCTCAATAAAAAAATTACATTAATTCTCTATACTAAAAAAAAATGTTTTTTTTTTTTTTTTTTTTTTTTTTTTAAATTAATTTATCTAATTATATAAAATTTGATATAAAATAAAAATAAACATTTAAAAATGGTGGAAATTAATTTTAAACTAAAATTATTATTGGTTTTTAAGTAACTTCGCCCACACCATCTATTGCATATAAAAGCCATGAGATGGGCTGGATGGATGAGATTCCACCTAGAAGTTCCACGGGAGGAATAAAAGGTAGCTTTTACTGGATAATTTGTGGAATCATATATACTAATTTATAATTAATATTAATATTACTATTATTTTAGATTTATTTTAATTCAGATTTAGATTAATTTTTTTGAGATATAAATCTGAGATTTAATATTACAAGAGATAAAAATTAAAATGGATTTTAATAAATCCAAACTTTATTTTAAATGTTATCTATATAATGTTATTTTTTATCTAAATATTAATTTAAAAATAATATTTTTCAAATTACGAAAAAATAAATAAATATATTTTTCTTAATATTAATTTTTTTTTATTAATATATTCCAAAAACTATTTGGTCAAATTAACTAAAAGGATCACATTCCAGCTTAAACTGAAGAGTGTTGAGCTCAATTGTTGGACCAAACGAGTATAGCTTAGTGTTGAGGAGAATTGACCACATGACATGCTAAGACTAGTCATGAAACTAATAAAACCTAAAGCCAAGAGAATTGAAAAGAATTAACATGATGACTTACCATAAAACCAAATAACTTAACCCTTCAATCTAATTTTATTTTATTAATATTAAAATAAATTTATTTTACTAATATTATTTTATTTTAAGTATATTAGCAATAAAAATATTTTCATTAACATTTCCAAAATCATCATTTTCCATGGCTATCCTCACCCCAAATCTATTTTTATCACTAAATTGAATTATTTTAAAATAAAATAAAATGTTATTGATATTAAAATTTCTCTCAAAATCCTCATGCTCCATTGTTATTGTTAGAGAGACCCCGAGTATGGGGGTAGATCTCACATAAACTTGTAAACGTAAATGTAAACATAAATGTAAATGTAAACATGTAACATTTTAATCTAACTTCGACCCCATTTAGAAATCAATCTAATTATTATTATGTATAAACACAATATAAATTTAAAATATAAAGAAGTTTATGAACAATAAAAAAATAGGTATGATAAATAAATAAAAATATAAATAACTAGAGGTATGGTAAATAAATAAAACCTCTTTTTATATTTAGTCCAAACCTCTTTATGTTCAAAGAAGAGTAAAAAAAAAAAGTTTTACTTAGGTGAAGCCTATGGGTCAAACACCATAACTAGAGGTATGGTAAATAAATAAAACCTCTATTTATATTTAATCCATAAACCACCTCTTTATGTTCAAATAAGAGTCAAAAAAAAGGTTTTATTTAGGTGAAGCCTATGGGTCAAATACCATTTAATACCATGTGCCAAATACCATATTTATAAAAGAGCTATAGTAAATTAATAAAAATATAAATAAATCAAAGATTTGGTAAATAAATAAAGCATTTTTTTATATTAATTCCATAATTCACTTTATATTTACTCAGTAAACATTTTATCTCAGATAAAATCGCCTAAATGGCACTCTACATCATCTAAACCGTAAGATTTATTATTGAAAATTAAACCATCCTCTACTCTCACAAATAATCCCATAACCCCCACACACGAATGATGTCATAACCGTCTCACCATTTGTCATTGGAGTAACCCATAACCATCTCACAGGTAAATAACGACCATTCGTATATACTTCTACAAAAAAATGATTTAAGACTTGTTTATTTTATGAGGTGGAAGCTATCCTAACTATTTTCTCCATTTTCAAAACCAAAATTCCATGATTCTTCATTTGTTGATATAAAAGAATTTGATAGTAATCGAACATTAGCCATTTAGGATTTGTTTATTTTATGAGTGGAAACTATTCTAACTATTTCCTCCATTCCCAAAATGGGAATGCAATGATTTTTCATCTCTTGATATAAAATAATGTGATAATCATTCAACATTAGCAATTGCTACGGCCTACAAGAATCCTTATTGGAAATATGAGTTCTAAGTATTGACCGAGTATGAAGGCATATTCCAGAAGTTATTCTTGATTTCTTGGAGGCGAAGCTTCCAGTATTAATTAATCTAACCCATGTATAACTTGGAAAATGTTAAATTAGGTTCGATAACAATGGTTATGCTGCACCAAGATAGATATTTCCAAAACCTTCACAGTAGTTTTCCTAAATTTCAATGTTGGAGTAGAGTATTGATGGAGGAGTCTGAAGGAATATTCCAGAAGTTATACTTGATTTTTTCGAGGAAAAGCTTCAGGTATTGATTAATTTAACCCACATTCAACTTGGAAAATGTTAAATTAGGTTTCGATAACAATGGATATGATGCACCAAAACAGATATTTCCAAAACCTCTATAATAATTTTCCTAAATTTCAGTACTGCAGTAAACATATTTTGATGGGACCCTACCCTAACTACCTACGACATATCATTTATTTGGATTTCATGGATGATTTGTTTTGATGTGTGGTTTTAAGGCACGGTACTATGGTTTGATTGATTTGAGGACAAGTGTCCTAGTCTTGGGGCTCGCTCCTCCCGCCTCTTACTGTACCCAAGAAACTCTAGCTCGCCTCATTCCACTATTGCTCTGGTCTTCTGTTGCATCGTCGAGGTGAGTGTTTCCGCTCTGTCTCAGGTCACTACTCCTCAGGGTTTTGCTTACACACTCGACAATGTCCTCTGTTCTGCACCCTATTCTGAAGTTTCAAGATCCCTGGTCTCAATCATGGGTTTCTGTTTATTCGACTTTGGTTATGGCCTTGGGTCTTTGTTTTTCTCTGGAT
>APFE030321248.1:8588-22794 GCA_000404065.3 Pinus taeda
AAAACACATATACACAGAGATTTCCCCTAGATCCCAAAACCAGGACTACCAGCTTGATTTTTCATTATATTCATTTCAATGTTACAATACATATTTATACATGTCGAAGCATCCAATACCATGGACAGAAAACCATCAGTAGGTTCGCCCAACCTAATATAGGGTCCAAAAAAGGTTTTCTCGGGGTGCTGCCCTGGACCCCATAGAGGGGGGCTACTTGCCCCCCTCAAACCCCTTGCACAGGGGGGGTTGCTACCCCCTCGCCGCACAATCGACACAATGAACCCCCAGGTTCACTATGTAGGTTAGTCGTGGAAAGAATATAACACGACCCAACAATATTGTTCTTACTACAAAAGCCCCAAAAGGGAAAGGAAAACCTCAAAATGTCCCTATAGTTAAGATTGATTCTTTTGATGTTATTTTGATTGTTGATAGATAAAATTACCACACTCCTCCTTTTCTTTTGACTTTTGAAATTTTTAATAAGAATGTTCACAACTGTTTAGTAGATTATGGTGCATCATCCAATATCATGCCTTATTCAATTTGTCTCAAATTGAATATTTCAACTCAAAAATATATTGTTCAGATTGTTTAGTTAGACCAGACAAAAGTCAAAGTTTTAGGAGAAATGAATTCTATTTTGATTAGATTATCTTCAAATTCAAAAAAATTTCAAATAATCAATATCTTGGTTGCAGGCATCCAAAAATTCTATGGTTTTATTTTAAGTAGGTACTAATATGAGAAACTACATGGTTATTTTGCAACTGATTGGTCACATCTTTGGCTCCCCTACATGGGAAAATCTAATCAAATTTGTGTTGATAAGGAAATGCATATGATGTATTTGGTGACTGATTTAGATGAGGAGAATGAACCAGTAGTATTTACAAACAACATTTTTGGAAATTATTCTCTTGAATATTTCTTTAGTAATTTTCCAACACGAAACTCTCCCTTTCAGTTCATTCTATTTCATCTCAGATCATATTTTTTTCTCAAACAGATTCATCTAGATGTATTAATATTGTAGAAAATATTGTAAATAATTGTGACAATTTGTTTTGGACTCTTTATTTTGATGGATCAAAATCTAATGATGGTGTAGGAGTTGGTTGTATCTTAGTAAACCTCGATGGAGAAAAAACTATGTTTTCGTACAGATTGGAATTTGATTGTACCAACAACATTGATGAATAGGAAGCATTGGTACAGGGCTTGCAGAAGGCCATTCATTTTGATGTCAAATATCCTAGAGTTTTTGGTGATTCAGATATTATAATAAAATAAGTTAGAAACGACATCCATTGTGTTTCTAATCACCTAAAAAATTACCATTATTTAAATCAAGATCTAACTTCCCATTTCACTACATTCAATATAGCTATGATCCCAAGATTACATAATGCTAGCGATGATCTCCTAGACAACGTTGCTTCCAAATGCATTCCACCTGAATATTTTAATATTTATAGATTTTCAATTGAATTAATTTTCCATCCCTCCATTCTAGATGACATAACCATCTTGTGTGTATTTAATGATGACAATGACATCCTAAGTTCTTTAAATTCCGAAGGATCTTATTTTGATCAAATTATTGATGAAGATGAGCATGAAAAGCAACAAAGTAAGTCTTATCAAGAAAATAATTATCCTAAGCCTGTAGTGAAATTAGAAGACTTGTATGATTTGAAAGACAGATTAAAAAAGTGACCAATTGAAAACTTCAAAGTTCTACTTTAAGATTTGAATTGGTTAACCTGGGATCGAATCATAAACCTCAATACATCAATTTTGGCCTTGGACTTACACCAGATGAAATATATGCTTTCATACATCTATTTAAAAGATACAAGGATGTAATTTCATGGATTTATGATGATATTAAAACCTATGACACATCTATCATTTAGCACACCATACATATGCTACCAGATGTAAATCCAATTCAACAAAATATTAGGAAGATTCACCCCAATCTAGAAGCTCAATTTAAGACCAAGATAAATAAGATACTCAAACCAAAAAAAATTTTCCCGGTTAGACATTCAAAGTGGGTTTCGAATATTGTGCCAATCAGGAAGAAGAATGGAGAGATTCGAATTTACATAGATTTTAGGAACTTAAATAAAAAATGTGAAAAATATAACTTTCTTTTAGCTCTGATGGAAGAAATTTTGTAGTCTATTGCAGGTTCTGAATTGATTTCTTCCTTAGATGGTTTTCCAGGTTACAATCAAATCTTTGTTTATCCTGAAGATAGACTCAAAAACACATTCAAAACCAAATGGGGAACATATGCTTATCAAAAGATGTTTTGGATTGATTAATGCTGGAGCTACATTCCAGAGAGACATGGATATTTCCTTCAAAGGTTTGATCAATAAATTGGTTGTTCTGTACTTAGATGACATTACAATTTATTGAAAAAAGTGAAATAATCATCTGCGTGACTTAAGATAGATATTTGAAAGGTACAAAAAATTTGGATTTTCCTTGAATCCTAAGAAGTCATTATTTGCTCTTAGTGAAGGTAAGCTTCTAGGTTTTATTATTTCCAAGGAAGGAATTTTCAGAGATCCTGAAAGAATTAAGGATATATTAGAAATCCACTTGCCTCACAACAAAAATTCCATGCAATCTTTTCTTGGCCAGGTACATTTTGTCAAACAATTTGTCCTAGATTTTTCACAAATTATCTTGTGCTTACAGACCATGATTAAAAAGAAATCATTCTATAAATGGGGAAAATTTGAAAGAAAGGCTTTCAAATCAGTAAAGCAAGCCATCATAGATGCACCTTCATTATCAACACCCGATTTTTCTAAATAATTTATTCAATACACTTTTACTTCTAAAACATCCTATGCAGCAGTGTTGACCAAACCCAATGAACAACAATTTGAATATTCCATTGCATTCTTTAGTTCAAATCTACAAGGAGGTGAGCTAAAATATTCAGAAGTTGAAAAACAAGCCCTTACAATTTTTAATTCAATAAAGATTTTTAGACCTTTCCTCCTAAAAGCAAATACGAAAGTAATTGTTCCTTTCCCTACGGTCGGACAATTTCTTATCCAAAAGGAATTAGGGTAAATGAGGGCTAATTGAGTTATTTCCTTGCAAGAATATGACCTAGATATAAAACTAGCTAAAATAGTAAGAGCTTCTGGCACTTCAACTAATGAAGATTCAGGTAATAATGTTCAAATTTTAGAGGTGTGTCTTGTTCACATTGAATCTCAGTATGTTGATTTAAATTTTTATTTAAAAAATGTTTTTGTCGGAGCAGAGATCAACTGCAAAAGAAAGAGAGATTTGAGGCTTAAAGTTAATCAATAACAAATTGCCAATAATGTCTTGTTTAGAAGAAATTATTATTCCATTTTACTAAGATGTCTAGAGAAACTTGAAGCATAAAAAATGTTGCAGGAGTTACATGATGGACTAGCTGGTGGACATTATAGCAGGGACATTACTTCTCATAAGATCCTACATGTTGGTTACTAATGGCCGAATCTATTCAAATATGCTAATGCTTATTTCAAGAAATTTAAACTCCACCAAAAAACTTCAGGGAGGGAAAAGAAACCAGGCTTGCCTTTGCAGCAAATTAACATTGAGCAACTTTTTAAGAAATGGGGACTGGATATTATAGGTGATATTGTTTCTCTCTCTTCTAGACAACATAAGTACATTTTGACTACTACGGACTATTTCACCAAGTGGGTAGAATCAATACCTCTCAAGGTGGTCAATTCTGAAACTATAATCAATTTTATTGATCAATTTATAATCACCAGGTTTGACCTTCCTTTTTCTCTAATGTTTGACAATGCATCCTATTTTTCTAGAAATATTGTTATTGAATTTGATCTTAAAAGGGGTTTTAAACTTAAATATTTTGAAAACTACTATCCTTAGAGAAAGGGCTTAGCAAAATCTACCAATAAAAACCTGAAAAGTATCATTAAGTGAAGAATTGACCAAAATCAAAAGAATTGGCACAAAGCTCTAGTCTTTTCCCTATGGGCTAACAAAATTACTCATAAAACCTCTTTAGTCACATATCCCTATCACTTAGTGTATGGAAAAGAAGTTATATTACCTCCTAATCTAGCTCTTCCTTGACTAACCTTAGTGCAATCTATAGAGGAGAAACCTAGCTCTTACAGTTAAGAATGTCAAAAGTTCTAAAATTAGAGGAAGAAAGAGATAATTCCAAACAAGTTTATGCTCACCACCAACAATGGTCAAATCTTCACTTGATACAAGTTTAGTAAGCAATAAATTTTTTGAAATCATTGACTTAGTTCTGAAATGGGATAAGGCCCATGAAGAAAAAGGTAAACACACAAAATTTCAAAAGTTGTGGTTCAGCCCATTTCAGATCATTGAGAAACTAGGCTTGTCAACCTTTATCCTTCAAGATTTACTAGGAAAGAGGGATGATCTTCCCATTAATGGTCTAGTTTTGAAAATATATTTTTCTTGTAAATACTTTTCTTGTTATAAATATGTAAATAATCATATGTACATATCTGTGTCTTTAGCCTAATGGTGTTGCGTAATACTCTTTTGACTTCATATTGGGTTCTGTCATCATTAACATGAAGTTTGATTAATTAAAGAAGAAGTTATTAGAAAGAGATTATAACATTGAAGTTTAGTATTGCATCTATTACAATCTCTGAAATATTTATATCCATTAATTTGTAAATATTTCATAACTTGATACTTTAAAAGATCTCGTTGTCCCATGATTAGTTATGAACAATTTTCTTTAAAAAATATAGACTATTTTGAATTTTTAGCACCTTTTGACTTTATTTTTCATCCACAACTCTTAAGGAATGAATTCACCTCCCCATCCACTATTTTACATTTTTAGAGTGTAATTCAAAAATATTTAAAAACTTGAAAGGTAAGAGGTCTCATAATGAGTTTTACTTACCATGATCATGGGAAACTAATAATGTTGACATTATAATGACTCATCACCAATATAGGTTTTATGGATCCATAAATATAAGACAAGAGATCTCATCATGAGCCAACATGTTCAATATCAATATAACATGTGAATGGAATTGTCATTATCTGGCCACCAAACTAGGAAAGTGACTTTCAAGTAGTTAAAAGGAAAAAATTAAAAGAAAAAAAGAAAAATTAATACCTCTGTTAGAGCCTAGATTTGCCTTAGGCTGAAAAGGCAACGTTCTAGGTCCACATCAAACCATGCTCAGCCTCGTAGCCAGCCCTAGGAGGACAGGAGAGGGCTATCTCCGGGTCAATCTCGGCAAAGATAATCGATGGGGTTCGAGATGTCTAAAATAAAAGTTAATGTTAGGCTAGATATGAAATACAAGGGTTTGATTTGAGTTTTTAGGAGTTTTTGTGTTGAAACAGGGAAAGGCAAATTTGGGCTTGGGGATGAGGCACAGTTTTTGCAGAGGTCTATTTGGGGTAAGGTAGGCGATCGTCTTCATGCTTTTAAAGGGAATGAATGGGTAGATCAGACTGGTGAGGAGATAAGGAGAGCAAGAAACTTTTAAGGATTCTCCTTAAACAAATGAAAACATGGAAAATCAAACAAACGTAAAGGCAGAGGATAACAACCTATGGATTCTACCTTAACACTTCATTTGTTCAATTGCAGAAGATGAGAGTAAATAAAATGATACACATAAAAACTTACAATAACTAAGAGAAGCACACCATCAAAACATAAAGCCACATGGATCCAAACAGTGCTACAAAACCCTGGTCTTTCCTTAGCCAAAAATGCAGAGAAAATATGTACAGTGATATGCCAAAGCAATCCCAAATGTCCAACCCTGAAAATGACTTAGGAAATACATGATATAGAATAGCCCAACCCATTCCCATGCTTCTAGGGGTCGAGCTCATCATTCTAGGAGTTGTTTCAACCAATTCTAAACCAAGCACTGAAATCTAGGCAATCAAAACAACTTGCCTCTATTTGTTAGGAAACTGATTCATGCACTAAATTTTCACTTGTTAGTTAATGAATCATCTAGAAAAAGTAAATAAGTGCCAAAATTACATCATGTTTACCCAATTACATCAAAAGAGATCAATAATTACATCACAAAGCAAGACTAGTCAAATTGGCCGAATTTTTGAGCTGGAAGGTGAAAAATTGGGCAAAACTCCTTTGTGCACCATGCCAAAATCTGTGTGCGTCACGCCAATTTGACGCTGAGTTTGAGGCACTTCCTGAAGTCCAAATTGAGACCAAGTGTTCTTGTTGGAAAGCCATGTCTGTCTACTTTCCAACCCAAGTGTAATTTCTAGATTTGGATGTCATTTGCCCCTCCAAAACCTCAATCTCCCAAGACTGCTTCCCGTGTGTCAAAATAGGGGCAGTGAGGTCATTTTTGGGGTGTTTTTGACCCTTTAGGCAACCCAGAACTTGATGAAATCCTTAGGTAATCCATGAGCATACATAAATTTTGATGAAAAATCCAAAAATGTAAAGTTTTCCTCCTGGAGAGCTCCCAATGATAAGCACACGCCAAGTGGCGCTACGTGTAGGACTGAAAAACCTGTTTTTAAAGCCAAAAAATTCAAAATTGACAAAATTTTCTCCAAATTCCTTGAAATTTGGGCTGAAGGTGCCTCATTGAGTATCATGTTCAGCCAAGGAAGCCTTGGCCAAGATTTGGAGCCTATCATGCTATTTTTACAACGTTTCAGTGTCCTTGTGGTGCATGCAGTTTCAGTGATGGAATCATTGCCTTGTTCGTATGATGTATCTATCCATCTCCATGGTGTTTGAAACAAGGTGTATGTTTGGTTTGGAATAACTTGTCATAAACAATCCATGTAGAGCTTATAAAATGAGGGTTGTTCTCATATTTACCTTCATAATATCCATGACCCCAATAATTTGGGTGATATGTTACATGATACTAAGTAGATGCCTTTGCATATTGATCATCTGAAGAGCTGCTTCCATCATCTCCAAACCATGACCTGGCTTCCTTTTTAAGAGCCTTCACTTCATACATGATTGTTTCCTTGAGATCTCTAAGCCTAGAACCATGGAGTTTTGACAAACTGAAAATGTTTCCACTTACTATTTCTGCTTCATATATAATTCCATAATGGTACATTAATGTAGCCAATTTAGAGTCATACCAGTTTTTGCATAATAATGCATCATTAATGTACTTTTGAAACCACCGCAGCTCCAAATCCTTATCATATGCCTTCTCTGCAACTTCCCTTGCGAATGAGTTTATAGACAGAGTATCTGTTGCAAATTTCTTCACGGGTCTGTAAAGTTTACCAACTATGTTTTCTTTAAACATTCACCATACAACAAATACCATAAAAAAACCATCAAATTTGGATGAAAAGCTATGAGAGAAGCTCAACCCACTTGTACAAATGATGATCCAAGCATATTGGGCGATTTTGGAGCAAATTTTTGAAGGTTTTGGGCTTGCTGGCTGTATGCGCCGCGCACCAGCCCAGTGCATCGCATGGCTTTTGTGCACCATGCCAGTGTAATTTAACACTGATAATTTTCCCTCTATGCACCGCGCATGCCAGGTGCACCGCACACAAACCCAGTGCGCCGCACACCCAAACCTTGTTTTTTAGTGCTTTTTGCAAGAGACCTTTGGAGGCCTTCCCGGTGTCCAAATTGGTTTCAGGATAGCTCGTTGGAAATTTACTTGAGTCTAGTTTCCAACCTAATTATAATTTTTCAATTTGGAGTTTATTTTCCCTATAAAAAATCAAATCTCCCAATACTGGTCAAAATGTGCCAAATGAGGCTTCCTAAAGGCAGAGTGCTGTTGTAGTCAACATATGAATGCCTTCCTCAACTCCAAATTGAGCTCATGATATCTCATTGGAAATATATTTGTGTCTAGGTATCATTTTACTCATCAATAAAGTCATTTGGCCAACTAATCTAGGAGAAAACTTGATTTTCCCAAGGTCACTTCAGAGGTGCATCAATTCTCCCGAGGCAACGGTATTTTTGACATTTCTCTAAAACCATGACACCTGAGTAAAAAGTGAAGGAGGTTTTTCTTCCTTGGCCTATTTTGGACAAAAACCTCTCTCATGTTTCCCAATTTCATATTTTATTGCTCATAAACATCATTTGAATAAAACCTACCCCAATGTGTGGAACAAGGGATTTGTTGCAATGAAGGGAAATGAAGGGGATAAGGGGCTTCTAAATTCTTCAGAAAATCTTTGGAATTAGGGAGGGATGTTAGGAAGTAGGGGAAAGTGGAATCTCAGAAATTGAGTGAGGGGAATGGGTCCAAAAGGGCTAAACACAGGCCCAACCTAGAAAATTGCCAAGTTGTAGCAAGAAACTAGGGTTTGTGCGAAAATGAGGAATTTGGGGGATCTCAATGATGGGAGGTGTTTAATAAGGTACATTATGGATAGGGGAAGGTGTATGAACATCAGGATACAATTTTTGCCGATGATTTGACCATCCAAGAGAAATTGCCTTCAAAACCCTAGGAGACGGAAATGAACCTTACCTAGGCACAACTGAAGCGTGAACAAGGTGTAAAATGACCCAGTGGAACTTGACATGATGATGAAAACCCTTTGAATGATGGTACACTCAGTTGAATGGTGACATAGAATGTCATTTGGACAACTTTGACAAGGGCAAAAACAAACCCTAGACCTAATAGCTAGTGACCAAATTTTGCTTGAAGGCTCACTGAAATGACAAAATTTGACCTTGACACCTTGAAATCACTTTGTAAGAGCATGTTTGATCACTGGAGGAAGGCTGAAGACTGACACTAACAATCTCTAAAATATTACTATAAGTGGATGGGATACTGCTATAATTTGGTTAAATGTTAACCCTGTCGAGGCTATGGGCATCTACTAGTAGCAGTGGCTCTACCAGACAAAAATAAGTCTATGTAAATGCTAAGTTTTTATAGTTCTCTACTTTATCTCTACAATTGGCTAAATGACTAACAAATATAATGAAGATTTTAATCAATAACAACTTGTGAAAATTTATGAAGTAATGAGTTTTGTTTATTTAAGGTAATCTTCATGAATCTAAATTTCAAATATTTACATCTTTCTAAGTCTTTTTTGTAAGTGGTTAAAATTTCAGTTACTTTTACATAGATAATTGCTTCACCTAGTATGTCGCTAGTTGTTGTAGTATTCAACAACCCCCCCCCATTCATTTTTATTTTTACTTATATAATAAATAATGGGGACCCTTCTTCTATATTAATAAAATGCTTTATTTTTCAATAAATATAGGGCATTTTTGAATTTGTTATAAAACATTTTAGGCTTGAAATGTTACGATAAATTAAAATCATGATAGTCCCTCCTATTTCAAAGTAGATTCATTATCAAAATATTTGTATCACATTCTTATAATATTGTAACCTTCCTTTAATAAATTTATGATAAAACCATTCTCTGATAAAACATTCCCCATGGCTAATTTATTTATTAAAAGGGACTTTTTCTAAAAGACAAGTCATGTGCTCCATTTTTAATTAAATACTATAAGAGTCATCAGCCCCACAACTGCGACTTGGAATATCAAATTTTTGCAATATCATAACCTTTAATTGTGCCATACTCAATACCTATGATATCTCAATTCCTCTGATACCTGCTTACTTTGATATCCACTATTCTCAATACTCAATATTTCTGATACGTCCCAGCTATAATATCCATTATCTTTGATACTTTTCCCCTCCGATAGCATGAGACATATGGTATTCTTGTTTACATGTTATATTGGAAATTTCATATTAGATACTTTCTCTTTAATCTACGATATGCCATCATTGATATAGAAGTCCTAATATCATTTCTTGCCTTTGCTTATAGTCGTTACTTCTTTAAATATGATTTATCGAGAGTTACTAATATTGTAAATTTCTAATGTACATCAATTTATTTCACTGATATATTTATTTTGATACGATGATGTGGGAAAACCCACATGAATTCACATTTTGTCATTCAATATCTGAAAGTGGTGAATTTGTGGGTTTTGAGATTATAATCATTCTTGTTCACTGCAACTCAATTCTATCATAATTTTCCCTTAAAGATAGAAATTTTTATGTGAAATTAGTTATTTGCCCTAAGTCTTTTAGGTGAAGAAGTTATCACTCAAACCTATGTTTTTCATCACTGGCTAGTCCTGACAAGCGTAATTTTGACGAAATATCTAAATCACCCAAAGCAAAGAAGAAGCATGTTGCTCAAAAGAAATCGATCACTCTTCCAACTGAAAACGTCGATACTCCTGGATTGTTTTTTGACACAGTGTGTTCTCTAGATACTAGAAGTGTCTCTTGGGAATCTATCTTTAAACTATTTGAGGATGAAGGACCCATAGTTACACAAAGAACAATTATAGTCGAGGATTCTACACCAGTCTCCAATACTACATATAGTGATGTGGCCAATTCATTCTTGCATAGAATTGCGTCTCGGCCTAAAATACATTCTTATATGGACATGATTTGATGGGTCATTGAAAATTTAAGCATTGTAGAAAGGAAGTTCATGACACAAAAGAAATAGTTATCAGATCATTCAACGACAATGATTGTAGTGCAATGTACCATTTACCGCCACCTTAGTGCAAATAAAACAAATAGTTTATGGAGAAATTCATGAGTGAAAGTGATCATGCATTAGAGTCTATTAGGGCATGGAGAAGAGATCTAAATAAAGCATAAGGGAGAGGAAAAGGGTATGTATGCAGTTGACTCTCCCATTGGTCCCTATTGTCAAATAGTTTCCATGATATGTAGGTTCTTTACTTATTCTAATACTCAAAAATTGTCCAATCAATGGACACCATTGATTGATTCTAACTCAGAAAGATATATATTAGATTGGGTAAATATATTGTCCAATAACTTAGCTACTCGTATCCTAAATTTTAGAAGTAAGCGTAAGTTTTCATAAAATATAATTCCTCCCTTATACATGAGTGCCTATGTAATGGATGCCATGTGTTTCACTATGGATTTCACCTCTATGGGATGGAAGTGGACCTTAGAGGACCAAACTCCTATCCATATATATATCATGATATCCTTTGGGACTCAAAGTATCACCCTCATTTTTATAAAATCTGCCATGGTGTAATGCAGCCTACTTATCAAATCATCTTGACAAGAGAAATCATAAGATTTCCCCAGAAGACGAAACCAACTTACTACAGGTTGGAAACTAGTTTGGTGAGGACTTTTTTACCAATGTCTAAGTCTTTGGTAGTATTGCTAATCCCCATGTGTTGCCTCTATATGTCCCTAACAAACTTCTGGCTCGAGAAATAGCATACCAAACCATATGGACTGGTATTTCAAAAGTCTTAAAGGAGTCTAATAAGAAAGTCTGGCATGCTTTTCCTCTTCATTGTGGTATGTATACTTTGGATAATTTAAGGCATGCAACCATTGATGTTAATTCTATCTTAGAACTAAATTTCCCTACCATTCCTAATTGATATTATGATCCCCATCAGACTGTCAAAAAGGTTACCACACAATCAATCATAAGGAAATTTTCTCATGAACCAAACAAGTTCGATGACCTATTTGAAAATGCTTTTGTCTATTCAATGGTTGCAAGGCAGGCATCAAAGTAATTTACTCCATAGGAAATGATTCAATTCACCCAATACAGGGCGACAAGATTGTCCAATTTACCTATGGATTCATTAAAGCCTCCCCAAGAAAGCACAATTTAGGATGATGTTTAAATTATTGGTTCCACATAGGCTACTGATATGCCTCAAATAAAAGAGAGAGGAGCTTCCTCCTCTTCTCAGGATGAAGGCATTTTTCCTAGTTCCAAGCTTGAGAAAATATGGGAACATTTTAGCCATGTTTTGAAGGACAGTGAACAACAAGTTCTGAAGACTCCCTTATAGGAGAAGGTCCTGGATACTTCTAAAAGTTTGGAACAGACTCTGATCATAGTAAAAGCCTCTGAAAAGCCTTTAGAAAATGAAGAAATTTAAGTTATACCCGTCTTCCCAACCTATGAGCTTGTATTGAGGGTTGAATAAATTCCTCCACTTGATGTATTTTCCAGTCCTAAGCATAAGATTGTTGTTAAAATATAGAGAAAGAAAAGAATACTCAAGAAGTCCTAGGCTTTAGTTCCTAGAAATGCTTCCTTTGAAGTAATATGGAAGGGCTCCTTGTCCACTCCTTCAGAGGAACTAGGAAGACTCACTTAGCTCAAGGGAGCCTATGCTTCTGCAACCATGGACAAAGTCACTGAAGTGCAACAATTATTGAAAGAAAAATAAGACAAAATTGTATAGTTAGAACAGAGTTTTGAGACTAAGAAATAAAAGATTTTCAATCAATGGCAAGGACAACTTACTGAACTCCAAAACAGTTTTAATTCCCTTAAAGTTCAATATGAAAATGATTTGTAGGCCTGATACACTCAAATACAAGAATTACAAAATATGATAGAAAAACTAGATGTTAATCCTAAACTAGCAGAGTTCAAAATGGAAGCAGGAGAGTTAAATACTTTCCTTGCTCAATAACAAATTGTGTTTTTTCAGAGGTTAGAAATTATTCATGATTTATGTCATACGACCAGTTCCCTGGTTGACCAATTATTAGACCTTAGAACTTATTTTGATGATAATGAAGAAAATATTGCAGGTTTCCTCACATGGCAGGAAAACTCTAATGGGAGATTAGCTAATCTTCCTAGAATAAAAAAGTCACACAAGGAAATAGTCTTCAAAGAATGGGAGATTTGCCTTAAATATGCAAAGGCAAAAATATTTAATGTGAGCTATATCTCTAATAATCTCATAGAGACAACAAGTGATAACTTGTTTCAGACGAATCTCAGGTCAAACTTCCCCGAGGGAGCATTGCTAGATATCAAACTAATCACTAAAACGTGGCAGAAATAATCCAAAAAGTAGGCTGAAATAATTTATCATCTATCTAAAATTGACATGGATATCCATTGGTAGTTTTTAGTCAAGCCTCACAACTAGTTGTTAATGCTCAGGTGCTTATTCAATGCCACCACTCACATGTTTCTAGCATTAAGGGATGCTATATTTATTAGCTAGATGTAGATTCAACCAAAGACTCCACCCAAATTGAAGAATATGACTGATATTTATGAACTTCAATAGTGAATGGGAGGAAAGTCCTCTTCACAAGCCTAGATGATTTGTTATAACAAATTCTAGAAATGTCTCTTTAGTTTATTTTAAGTGTTGTTTGTTAAAACCGTTTCAAGTTTTTCTCTATTTTCTCTATTTGTATTTCATTTTTAGACTATAAATCACCTCCATTTTTAAAGAGAATGGGTTCTAAATTTTGGAAAGAAGACTTTTGTTTGCACTATTGTAGCTTAAGTTTATCTTAATAGAAAGTTGAACCACTACCATTTTCTCATGAGAAGAGTTACGATTTATTGGGTACTATTATCTGCTTATTATTACTTTGTTTAAGATTTGAATGCTAATTTAATTATGTTTATCATATATGGGTTGTAACAATAGTACATTTTTCACTACGGATATGTGTGATTGGAATTATATATTATATGCACAAACAACAAAATCTCATATATGTGACAAGTTTATCAACTAATTTAATTAAATAAGTTATCATTTTTGTTTTAACCTCATGATCACAAGATAATCTATATTGTCATGTTGCTTATGAGATCTTTTTGTTGAAAATAATACTAAGAGGGGGGGTGAATCAGTATTATCTAGACAATTATTTTCTTTTTCAAACCCGCTATTTCAGTTAGATGAACCCGCGTATATACGCAAATACAGATAAGGAAACCCATGTATACTATGTAGATTTATAATTTACTTTATTCTACAGATGTTGATCATTAAGTTATGCACCAAAATCATATAAATAGTTACCAGGAACAATAAAACAGATCAAAAGACAACCACACATAAGAACAGAAGATATAAGGTGGAAACCCAATGTGGGTGAAAACCACCTGCTACAATTCGTCTCTATCTTCTTTTAATTAGAAACTTCTTTTTACAATGATTTCGTACTGGTGCATTCCTTTACCAGTACGCAGGTTGCTATCTGCAGAGAGTTACAACCCTCTCTCGTTTTCTAGCTTCTCCTAGAAGGGAGCTAGAACCCCCTTAGTTCTTGTA
>APFE030321251.1:0-17829 GCA_000404065.3 Pinus taeda
ATGATGATGATGATTGTTAACGTCCACTAAGCCCAAAATTTGGTCTATCAGACCTAAGAAACGAATTTTTTAATTTGATTTAAGTTTTTATTCCTATGCTCAAAAAGCTTGGAGAGAAGCCTCCCGAGCTCACTATAATTTTGACATCATAAAAGGTTAGGAAGGTCAGTATTGCAACAAAGATTATGAAACTGAGATCTAATGTGGTTGTACCGGGGGCACTCTAAGAGAAAGTGATTTTCATCATCAATGTTCATATTCTCACAGAGATGGCAGATCCTTTCCATCCATGGTGTTTTAGGAACTACCAACGACCCGTTTCACTATGGAGCTCATGAGAGTTCGTTCTACTCTTGGCTATATTAATTTTCTTCTTTGAGCTAATTAAAACAGAGAGATACTTTTGATATTCTAGGGTGGGGTTGATGACCTCCTTATAATATCTTAATTTTCTTTTAGCTGTTAAATATTTCTCACGCCACATTTTTTCTTTGAACTTAGAGGTAACAATATTTTTAATGTTATTAATGTTTTGCAATGCAACATTCTTGTCAATCTCCCAATGGTTTAACCAGGCCTTGGTGCCTTTATACCAACCTCGTTTGAGCCTTAGGTGGTTTTGTTTGGAATTTAAATCTAGCTTAGGAAGTCTATGGTCTCGTATGTTATTGAGATTGTTTTTGTACAATAGAAGCCTAGTCATAGCTAGGCTTTCTATAGGGGAAATACCCACTTCTATAAAGAGAATAGGATAGGGTGTATTGCTTTTAATTTTGAGGTTATACGTTATAAAATGCTTTTGGATTTGCTCAAACTTTCTCCAAGATTTTATATAGATGTTGAAACCCCAAATCTCATATATATATAAGTTAATAGGAGTAACTAAAGTTTCAAAGAGGAACTTCTTTCTATCCCACATTACGAAGTTTTCCATTTTACAATTATTTTCAAGACCAAAATAAGCTTTACAACCCCCATTAATCTTTTTCTCAATGCTATAGTTCCAATTGATCTTGTGATGAATATCAATTCCTAGATACTTGTAAGAAGATACTTGATAATCAACCACATTAATAATTTTAATGCTATAGTTCAACACAATATTACGGGTTGAAATCAATGCTAATAGTTCCAATTGATCTTGATAATATCAATGTTATAGTTCGAGTTGATATTCATCACAAGATCAAGGATTATACATCTTTTATTAACTTTAACATTCCTGAAATTTGATTTGTTCTTGATAATATCAATGCTATAGTTCCAGTTGATCTTGTGATGAATATCAATTCTTAGATGAAATTTAATTTGTTCTTGAGAGTTTAAAAAGACTACTCAAATTTTATTTGTGTTCAATTATTTTTAAATGTTAAAATTGATAAAAAATGTATAACTGTTAAACTTTTGGAGTTTAATTTTATTTATTTATTTTTAAGTCTCATTCTTTACATGAAAATACATTTTTCTTTAAGGGATAGAAATGCACATATTATTTTTTTTAATCCTTTCTTCAACTTAATTAGGAATTTCTTTCTTAATTTAAAAATATTTGAAGTTCTGATAAGAATTTTTTTAAATTATTTATTTAAAAAATAAATTTGAATTCCATATCTTTTAACAAAAATAATATATAGAACTATAATTTTGAAAACCTACAAACAATTTAGAAGCAAAAAAATAAAATTAATCAATCTGTATTTTTTTTTTTTCATAAAATTTCATATATATAATATATACCTCTTAGAAATAAGAATAAAAATAAACTTGAAATTTAACAGGTAAAAATATGAGTGATCTGTCAATGAAAGTGCAAGTACTAAAAAAAATTAAAATTAAAAAGAAGAATTAACAAGTTTTTTTTTTTTTTTACTTTCTGCATCATTTAAAAGTGCGGAGAACGGTATCAGGTTTTAAAAAACAAAACAATAAATGCATAGATTTTTTTTAACTACTACATTCATTTAGTGTTATATGTATCATAGTTTTTACAAAACAAATATAGCATATATGATTCTTTGCTGGAGAAGTTTATCTGTTTTTAATCCTTCACGTCTGGAGAATGTTTAACAGTTAAGAATTGTAATACATTTATGTTTAAGTAAGATTATTTTTATAATTTAAATATTATTTTACAACAAAATTAAGTTAAATTTTAATAATAATAACAAAAAAAAATACACTTTAATCTTTAAATAAACAGATCATGTCGCACGTAATAAAGTTCGCTATGCTTTCAAAAAATAGCAAAAATATTATCATTACAAAGTTAACACATGGTTTTTATTGTGTACTTCTTAACAAACAATTTTTGTACTCCTAAAGTGTGAAGATGGTCCACAGAAATCTTTGAATTGAGATCGCTATTTCAATTTTCGTTACTCTATATTTTTCTTTTCTGGTTTAATTTATCTAAAATAAAGGAAAAAATAGTTAAATTTAAAATAATTAAAATAAAATAAAATTCACTCAAAAAATTTAACTAGAATTAATTAAATAAAATTAATTTTACTTAAAATAAGCCTAAAATCAATATAAATTTATTAAGAAAATAGGTAAATTTAAGCAAATCATATAAAAAATTTTAAAAAGGGGTTAATTAAATTTATAAAGTAACTTTTAAATTCATAAAATAATTTTGTTCAAACTGCCATTAATTAAATTGTAAAATTGCTATTTCAATAAATGTTGAAAAGAGAGACAAGACAAAACACAAATTCACACACAAAACACATTAGTTGTGGCTTTTCTATTGATAACACAAAAACTTGATTCTTACAATGAACCCATTATTTAACCTCTTCCAACTAGTGACTTTCCTAAAATACCTTAACATGCACACATACTTAACTCAGTGAACTCACACTCTAAATATGGCCTGCACTTAACACTTCATTCATCGCTGAACTTGACTCAATGCTTAGTTAATTCACTCTCTAATTTTGGCCAACTCCTCAAGCCAGAGTAATTACAATTTCTTACACTCCCCCTTAATTACGACCGTATGACTCAACATAACTCAAACACGACTTAACTTGACTCAATTATCATTGAAACATGCCCGCTGGTCTATGTTTCAACTAGGCTTACAATGACTCAAAACTTTTACTATTTGCATTTTCTTTTACTTTTCTGCCAAGATCTATATCCTCGAAATTGCTTCATTCTCTGTTGAACTTTCTTGGTGTAGGCTTTATTCACTTGTTTCTGCTGCAATTTTTCTTTGACTTGTCTTGAACTTTTTCTGAAAAACAATTGGATCATTTCTTCTACAACTTCCTCTTCGAATATTCATTCAACTATGGACTGTTGCCAAAACAATGCATCTTCAAATTGTCTTCTTTGCTCTGCTTCTTGTGTTTCATATTCCTAACTTTCTTTCTATCATTTTCTTGATAGTAGGATCTTATCTCTTCTTGACTCCATTGTTAAAAAATGGTTTCAATGCATTCATCTTTGTTTTCAAAAACATCCATATCATTCTTTTCATTTCATAATTAGGTACCACTATTTTTTTTCCTGTAATCTGCACAGTCAAGATCATTATTCACCATTTCTTTCAATTCTTTTACTCCAGCTGCTGCTTTCAGACTCACATCAACTTGTTCTATTGGTTTCTAAATCCATTTTTCAATGAATTTCAAATATGCATCAAACTTATTAACAACCTTGTTTTCAACTTGTTCGCCCATGCTATTTTGAACATGTGCATATCAAAAAGAAATGTTAAAAACATCTTTATTATTCTCTTCAGTGAGAGCTTCCTTCTCTACCTCTTCCTTCTTCGCCTTCTTTTAAACTTCACTGAGACTATCTTCCACTATTATGTGGTTGGTGGATATTCTCATCAAAAACTCCTCGATCACATTATCTTGTTCTTGATCAGCAACTGCTACTAGATCACACACTGCTTCATGAATAGTTCCAACTGCTTCACATCGTGTTGCTACAATGGTAGCTTCACCTTTCAATGCTTCATCAAACATGGTGCTTACCATATTGCCACAATCAATCCTTGTTTCAAAAAATAAACCACACATATCATCAACATAATGTTCATCCCGACTATGGTGGGATATCCGAGCATCCATGTGCTCATTGTCAATTTCATTGACAATTTCAACTTCACCAAATCCATAAGCTACGGTTGGATTCACAAATTCACATATAACTTTGCATTCAATATCCACACATGTCTCATCAGAGTGGGATTCACCATCATCTGTATCATCCACATTATAGTGGATTCCTTGAGCATATATTTACTCTTGCTTTGTTTCACATATAGAGGCTCCTACTTCTCTCTCTGTAATCGTTGTTGCATCTTCTTCATCTATATGCATGTTTACATAATGGGTTTCAATTTTATGGTCTTAACAACCATCATCTACTTTTGAGTGGGATTCTCCAAGCTCCGTTTTCTTCTACGAGTCTTTCTCATCTACTCTTAGATTTGTAGCTGACTTATTTTCTTGTGACATAACATGCTGTTGCATTACACTCCACCTTGCACCATATTCTTCTTCATCTTTTGCTAGACTTCTCAGTTCCTCGGCTGGGGCTTGAACCTCTCTAACTATGACAATGATCTTTGCCTCTTCTTTTCGATTTCTTTTCTTCATATACTTCATTCGCGCTTTGCAACCCATGACTGCAACCATCCCTCTGTTTTATAGTTTATTTTCCAATTGCATGAAGCTATATTCCATAACGCCCCCGAAAAAATATATAATTTTCAATATACACCCATAAGACATAATCTTCACCCAAAACATTGTCATGCTTAACAAAAACAAACCAAATAATTCTGTGAATTGATGAACTTTAGAAAATCTTAGATTCTCTTTAAAAACTCTTAAAAAAAATTCTTATGCCATGTCCCTCTATTTTTCATATAAAAAAACTTAAAAAAAAAAATTATCTCCCTTCCACACAACAATTAGAATTATCACTGAACTCTTTTTAAATACCACACCAACTAAAATCCCACCTACTCTTTTTGTAACCTTCCACTTAAACTTTTAATACTTCAAATTCAAATATATGAAGAAAGTCATTTTTCCAAACATGCCAAGAAAGACCTTTTGTTTTATGCACGTGCCTTTTTGAAAAACTAAAAAAAAAACCTTTGGAATTAATATGCTTACGTGACTTTAATAGTTGACTTTTAACAAACCAACTGTTCTCTCATGATGAGGGTATGCGACTAAACCATGCACGATGACAAACTGTAGCGTTAGTCCTCTAACGCCACGAAAATAAGGTTGATCCACGTGATTAGGAAAATAAGGGTATGCGGCTAACCCATTGCACGACGACAAACTCCAGCGTTAGTCCTCTAACGCCACGAAAATAAGGTTGATCCACGTGCTTAACAAAATAAGGTTGATCCGCGTGCTTCCAAAACCGCACAAGTTTGTGATTAGTAACGCGGCTTGGTTCTTTTTATATATCTGGTCCGTGTAAAGAGTTGGGTTTTAGATGCTATCACAAGTGGTGGAAGTGTTGGGGTTACTCGTGTTGTTGTTATTGGGAATAGTTGCTCAATAGAGGGTTCTTCTTTACAGTATCTTGGATTGTTGGTGAACATGGTTGTTATAAATAAATTTGGCAACTTTTTTGTATTGGTGAGGGATAATGGTATTGGTTGTTTTTAGGTGTTTATCAGACTTGTTTCAAGCGATCGGGATTTTCTTGGACTAGGCACTGTGTACACACTAATTGTAGATCATTCTCCATTGCTGCAAGCAATATGGGGTGGTTACATCTATTGTAGATTCCTCATGGTAGTTTTCTGAGGGGGTTTGGTCCTTGTGACGTCCATGTCATATTTATTTGATATCCTGCATAGTATTTCGTGACGCATGATCATATCCATCTTGGGCGGGGTGTATGAACATTCCCATTTACTACGAGGAGAGATACATACATGCATTTGGTAGTCCATTTTTGGAACAACGACACTCCCTAATTGGGTTCCATTATGGGCTGGTTGGGAGTAGGTATCCAGTTGGTTGGCTCTCCATATTGGGATTTGCACGAGCACTCTTGTACCTCACTTTCTATCATTTTCCCTTGCCTTGACGTATTTTATTATACATTTAACGTCAGGACCCTTACCTTTCTCCTAACATTTTCGTCCTTGTCCTACGTGCACGGCACAATTGGTTGACTTTATTGCCTCCTTGGATGATGACGTGTCGACATAGGAGGCTTTCATTCATGCAACGGTAGCCGCGGAAAGAACTAACTCCCCCCGGTTCTCTTTGATTCCTCATTGGGCGATTGTTGGCATCTCAAACTCCTCCTAGCTTGGTGCATGAAACACGGGTGGCATCCCGGTCTCATATGGTCCATCTGATCATTCTCATATGTGGGAGGTTTCTCGATCTAGTACGTGTGCTCTTGGAAAAAAAAATCAAACCTTCACCGGAAACAAAGCTACTCAACTTTGGATATGATGTAATGTAGGATTAGGTTTCAAGTCTACATAAGCGTGCCTTAGTGGGCAGATGGCATTTCATAGACTTGAAGGAGCTCGATATGCAATGCTAGGTAAATAGTTCCTAGTCCTCCATACTTGGATATCTAGTGAAAGTTAGCAGACTAATGAATGGTTGATAGAACTTCTATTTCATGCACCAGGATGACCTTGAACACATCAAAATCACTCCATGGGTTTACGGTCGTAGTTTCCTCTGTCTACACTGCTAATATGTAAGCTTCAACCCTATCCGTGATACACCAAGGAATAATTTCGTGTGGGTTAAGCTATCGAGCCTCCCACTGGAGTTCTCGACGCGCAAGGTTCTCATGGAAATTGGCAACTCTATTGGATGATTTGTATATGTCAACCCAGAATGCATGGGCGCCAGTGACAAGTGGGTAGCATGGATTCTTGTTGAAATGGGTTTTTTTGGTGGATTTCCTCGTCATATTTTTTTGGCATGGAATGATAATATCCACCATTAGCGAATAGATTATTGGCGTATTCCTTTCAGATGTCTGATGTACCACCAAATGGGCCATCTATTGGAACCTTGCCCAAGGACGTTTGCTGAGAAGGGTCACCATGGTCGCAACCGAAATGGTCACTGAGACAGCTCTTTGTAGGTAGAAAATGAGAACTCGGTTCACTCAAGTACTGAAACATCCTCTGAAATATCTCCCATTAGCAATAATTTTCATTCCTCTCTTGTTGATATTTCTATTGGTTTGTCCTCGTGCCCTCCCTCTCACTATGTTCCCCCTTCTGTTATCCATTGCAGGAGGCTCGTTTCTCCCCGCTCCACCCCCCTTCCCCCACCCCGACACTTCTTCCTTGTGACCAGACCTCTTTCCCCAAGGCCACAAACACTTCGGGTGACCCATGAGATATTCTCTTGTGGCCTCCTTTGCCTCCCTGTGCCTACAACCCAAACCCTCCCATGCTGATTCCCTCCTCCCCTCGTTCCCCCTCTCAGTCACTTGATGGGGCTGACCTTTCCCCCCACAAATTAGTGGACAACAATATTGATTTCTTGATGGTGAACCCCTCCCTAGATTTGGCATCCCTTGCTATCCAGAAGGGACCCCCCCTTGGCCCTCACATTTCTCCATTAGTCTCAATTCTACTAGAAATGTCGCCATTCAGAAAAGGGGAGACGAGGACCTCAGATTAAAAATCTGCAGGGCTCAGACGGTTTACGCGATATCCCCATCACATATGTTTTCAATCGAATTCTTAGAGCATTATCGCCCAATTCTGCAACTGTTAAATGAATTGTCTCTCACTGAATATGTGTGGCTTGGGTGACCACTCAAAACTTCTATCCCTCAAGCATCTCTTCCTATCCACTCGCCCTTTTATTATTATGTTACGAGAGACTATGTTGTTGGTGGAGAAGGTTCTTAAATATTTCTACAACATCTTTCCTACTTGGAATATGGTTTTAGTTAATTCTCGTGGTCATTCTGGCGGTATGGCCACCCTCTGGGATGCAAGATGGGCTACTATGTTTCCTTATAAATTCTTTGGTGGTATCCTCTTGTCAGGCTACATTCAGGGTTTTTGTGCTATATTACATTACCATAATGTGTATGACCCGTATAGTGATACACTTACATTCTGGAAGCATATAGATGATTGCAATATCCTCAAAATCAGGTCTCTTATTCTAGCAGGTGATTTCAATATTGTTATGTCTGGAGATGAACGTTAGGGTGTTAAGTGCAAAGAAAACCCTCTCTTTGATGATCTCTATCAATTATTTGAGGTTGATCATCTTTGGGACATTAGACCCCTAAGTCTGTCTCCTACCTGCCATAACAGTCGAGCGGGTAATGACCACATTGCTAAAATATTGGACCGGTTCATTGTACATGAATCCTTGTTGGAGAGGCTGGGTTGTGTCAAAACATGGGAAGAAAAATCCCTGGTGTCTAATCACATGCCAATAATTTTGCAATGGTGATTGGAGCGGCCACGTTTGGGCATTACCTTTAAATTCAATAGAATTTGACTGGAGGATGAGGAGTTTAATTCACTGGTAGAAAAATTATGGAGGGAATTCCCTTAGGTGGATGGAAAATCCCCAATGTTGCACCTATTTGTTCTACTTCAAGAATTGAAAAGTCATGTCAGGGTTTGAGAAAGGGAAAAGAAATGTGCCTTGGCTAGAGAACCGAAGCTAATAATGGGTGAAATTGAACACATCTACAAGGTGGCAGAGAGGGACAATACTTTTGGAAATAATCGGGAATCACTCAAATTATTAAAAGCAAGAAAGAGGCAGATCCATTCCCAATAAGAGGCATCCTGGAGAGTCCAGAGTCGAGCTCTTTAGCTACGAGAATGTGATAATAATACCAAATTTTTCCATCAATATGCTAACCAGAGGAAAAATCAGAACACCATTTGGAACATAAAGAGATCGGATGGTATTATTGCCTACACGACAGAGGAGATCCAAATTGAAGCCATACTACACTTTCGGTCCATATTTCATAAGCGGAATGGAAGCCACATTGAGTATCAGTTATGGGGAGCTTGGGAGTATCCTCTTATGTTTAATGATGAATCAAATGAGGAGGTTTATCGAACAGTCACACTTGAATAAATTCTACACACATTGAAAAATTTTACAAAGGATAAGAGCCCAGGCTCAGATGTATGGACCGTGGATATTTTTTTACATTATTTTTTATCTGGCTGGAAAGGACTTGCTTAACATGGTGGAGGAACAACAAGCACATTGATGGGTCTTGGAAGCCATTAACTCCACTTTCATTCCTTGATTCCCAAATCATCTAATACGTCCACCTTCTTAGACTATCTTCCCATATTTCTCTGCAACATAATATATAAACGCGTCTCTAAAATCATTGTCGAGTGCATCAAAGGCACCCTCTCCCACCACATTTCCATGGAGTAGTCAGGTTTCCTCCATAACTGATTGATCCATGATGTTGTAGCAACTGCTAAGGAAGTCATACACTCAATACACACCTAGAAGATGTCAGCTTTTGTAATGAAAGTGCATCTCTGGAAAGCACATGACTATGTGGACTGGTCATTTCTCATATTTATTCTTAAAAAGATAGGTCTGTCTGCTGATATAATAGAATTGATTATGGCATGTGTTATGTCGGTGCACTTTGCAGTTCTGATAAATGCATATCCATCAAATTTTTTCTTTGTTGGCAGGGGACTTCGCCAGGGATGTTCACTTTCTCCACTATTATTTATATTATTGACGGATTGCCTAAGTCTTAAAATTAGAAAAGCGGTTTTGGAGGGCCATTTCGAAGGCATCAATTTGGCAGCAAACATCAGGATTTCCCATAATTTGTTTGTAGATGATTTTCTGGCATTTGGTATGTCCTCCTACCGATAATGGAGGCGTATAGACGACATATTGCAATGATTTAGGAATGCATCCAGGATGATGGAAAATGTTGGCAATTCTTTCATATTACATTCTACTGGAGACCCAGGAGTTATCAAGGAAATATGTGATTTGTTTAATTTCCCGATTGTGCCTTTAAGTGAAGGTCTCACGTATTTGGGTTTTTGAATCAAACCTAACAAGTACAATTCCTCAGATTGGAAATGCGTATTGGATAAGTACAGAAGGCGGAATAATGGGTGGGCACACGAGAGCTTAACATTGGGTGGTATATTTATCCTGGTACAAGCAATATTACAACATATGGTTGTTTATTGGGCACACCTATACACTCTACATGCATCTACAATCAATAAGATCAAGTAGATCATGGCAGATTTTATCTGGTCAGGCAGGGAGGGACACTATAAAATCCATCTATGTAAAAGGGATATGGTCTCTACTCCCAAGGAGCTATAGGGTTGCGCTATCATCGATACCTGCCTTCTCGGTCATGCACTCATTCTCAAATCCATGTGGTGGGTTTTCTTCACTAATGGCATATGGAGGGACATTGTTGCCTCTAAGTATCTGCAAAATAGGGGGATCAAATATTGGACCATATTGGGTCGTATTGGAAAATCACAGGGATCGTACATTTGGAGAGGTTTTCAAAAAATCATCTTCTGTTTCTTGTAGCAACTTTGCTGGGCTTTCAGCAGAGGTTACCATATTATGGTAGGCATTGATAACATCAAAGGGATGGAGGTTTCATAGGCTCTTTCATGAAACTTGATAATATATCTTCAACAATGAGGCTTCTCTTTTTAGAATAGGTGATTGAAGGTTGGAATGGACATGCACCGATTTGGAAAAGTGTGGATTCGATGGGCCTATCAAAATCATATGTGTTCAAATGGAAGGAATACACTACTTGATTGAGACAGGTGGGCCTTTGTAAACATGACGAGGGTGACTCTCTTACCTAGGCGAGGAAGCTTGGCCAAACATGATTGAGGTGGCAGACACCTACAGGTACCTATTTCATTCAAACCACTCTGATCCCCATCCATGTTTGTTTTTATTTGTTTGGAAAATTGACATCCTCATTAAGATCATACTCTTTAATTGGCTTGTTTAAGAAAAAAAAGATCTTACCTAGGAGAATATTTGTAAGCGAGGTTGGAAGGGACTGGGGAGGTGCCCACTGTGCAAGAATTCCATAGAGGATAATGGGCATCTCTTTTTAGAATGTCAATTCATTGCTCACATATGGTCTAGCATATTCTTTGCTCTAAACATTTCCCTTAGGAATTTTGATCGCTTGGAAGAATGTTTTTGGTGGTGGATGCATCGAGGAAGAAAGAAAAAGGCCATCCCTTTCCTTACCACTTCGGAAATATGGTGTGCAAGAAATGACTCACTTTTGAACGGACCCTGGCAATCCCTTTGGTCATCGTTCACAAGGTTATACTCAATTTTTACGAAGTTAGGATTCCATCTAGTGTGATTAAGGATGGATCCCTCAAAACAACTCCATATGCATTACAATTCCTAGCTGGTTAATTTGAGGGTGCTTCTCAGAATTATGTATGTGGTTGTGGTGCTCGGCTAAGAGTGGATCACTTCCACCATTATAGACTTCACTGGAATGGGGGACAGGGTACTTGTTGGGTGTGTGTTATATTCTTTTCATGACTAGCCCCAGTAGTGAAGTCAGGGGGTTTGAGGGACGGCAGTAGCCCCCCTCTACATGGTTTGGGGCAGTGTCCTCGGGGAAATGTTTTTATTGGACCCTATATTACGTGGGAAAACCTACCTATGGTTTTGTGCGTGGTTTTCACACATGGGTTTGGGCATGATGGTTTTCTGCCCATGGTATTTTGTAGATTTGGTCAAGGGAACTACGATTATGTTCTAATCCAGGGCTAATGAATTAGAGTTTATGGATGTTTCGACATGTATATATATTATATATCAAATAGTATAATTAATAATATATATAAGTAATTTATATATATATATATATATTATAACATTAAAAGACATATAATGAAAAATCAATCCACTAGTCCGAGTTTTGGGATCTAGTGGAAAATATTTGTGTATATTTGTTTTATGTTTTATGCTCTCACCATTGTTTATTTTATCTTTTTAGAATCCGTATGCAAGTAATTTCTGTATGCCGTTAAAACCTACATTTGGTATCAGAGTTGTTTTGGCTTCAAGGGGACGCCTTTACTGCCGAGGAGTTTTACTCGAGCCTGTGGTAGACCCTGTTTAGTGGGAGATCTGTGGGATTGATTATTGTGGTGAAAGAAGATGGCGACCAGTGAAAAGATAAACATCGAGAAATTCAATGGTCAGAGTTTTGAGTTTTGAAAAATCAAGATGGAGGATCTGTTGGTGGATAAATATGAGTGGATCGCACTATATCCAGGTACTAAACCAAATAAAATGTTCGCTGAAGACTGGGCGAAGTTGGATCGAAGGGAAAAGAGCACAATACTATTTTGTATCTCAAATTCAGTACTATTGAATGTATTAGGGGAAGCTTCGAAGAAGGATTTATGGGACAAGTTAGGGACTTTGTACCAATCTAAGTCTCTGGAGAATAAACTATTCCTATAGAAAAAGCTGCATAACCTGAGGATGAAGTATGGAGACTCGGTGTCAAAGCACACGAACACCTTTAATATTGTGGTAAGCCAATTGTTATTTGTTGATATAAAAATTTTAGATGAAGATAAGTCCATCAGTTTGTCGTGTTCTCTACCAGATTCATGGCATATTCTAGTTGTTGCAATAAGTAGCAATGCAACTGCCTTGCAATTTGATGAAATAGTCTCATCCTTGCTATCAGAGGAGATGAGATGGAAAAATACAAAGGGCCAGAATGCTGATACCCTGTATGTACAAGGACGGTCCCAGAAAAAAAAAAAAAAAAAAAAAAAAAAAAAAATTAATCCTCGAGTGTGATATCTAAATATAGAGGGAGATATAAATATTCAGGAAAACTTGTAGAGGTTTGATAAAAATACAGAACGGAAGGGAACTTTAAAAATAACTGTAGATCTAAAGCTCCTGAGAAAGGAAAGGGATCCGATGATGCTCCTTGTGTAGACGCAAAAACCACCTTAGATGAAGGTGGGGATTTGTACTTGGCTTCTTCTTCAAGTGCACATGTAGATCATGGAGCATGGTTGATTGACTCAGGTGCATGCTTTGACTTCACTCCCCATAGGGAGTGGTTTTGTGAGTATGATAAATATGATGGTGGTGATGTCTTCTTAGGGGATGACATGAAGTCTAGAGTCTTCAGTCACGGAAATTCAAGTTGAAGTTGCAAGGTGGAAGGATTAGAACACTTTCGGGTATTCCGTATATTCTTGCATTGGCGAGAAATTTGATTTTTGTAAGTAGTTTGGATGATGTAGGTGCAAAAATAGTGTTCGAGAAAGATGCCTACAAGATGGTTCGGGGAGCACTGGTATTGATGTGGGGAGTTAAGATTGGAACTCTGTACAAGCTTCACGGTAGCACTATTATTGATAAGTTCAACAGTTTTGTAGTTCCTGAAAGTGGAGCATAAAATCTAGTGGTCTCTAGAGAAAAGACCATGCTATGGCATCAAAGGCTTGGAAATATTGGAGAGAAGGGCCTTCAAATACTTCATGGTAATGGTCTGGTAGAATGTATTTCTAATTTCTTTCTAGATTTTGATTTCTGTGAAAATTGTGTATATGGGAAGCAAAATCGGGTGAGTTTCCCCTCCGGTACTGAGAGGGTGAAATGGATATTAGAGACAATGTGCACAATTATCTGTTTGGACATGTGTCGATTCCATCTTTGGGTAATTATGTGTACTATGTATCATTTATAGATGACTTCTCAAGGAATACATGGATATATTCCATGAGGAAGAAATATGAAGTCTCTGACAGGTTTAAAGAATTTAAGGCTCTAATGGAAAACCAGACAGAGAACATAAAGTGTTGTGCACAGATAATGGTGGAGATTTTTGCAAGAAGGAAATTGAAGAGATATGTAAGAAGTGTGTTATAGAACGACAGAAGACTACTCCATATACACCTCAGAAAAATGGAGTTGCGGAAAAAATGAAAAAGACATTGATGGAAAAGGCAAGAAGCATGCTCAATGGTGTTGGGTTAGGACAAGAATTTTGGGTAGAGGTGGTGGAGACTGCATGTTACCTGGTCAATAGATCACCTTCATCAGAATTGGAGGATAAGACTCCACAAAAGGTATGGACTGGTAAGAAACCCTCTCTTTCACATCTGAGGGTATTTGGATGTGTTGCATATGTACACATTGCGAAAGGACGAAGTTGTATAGTAAATCTAAAATGTGCATCTTTATTGGGTATAAGAATAATTAAAAGGTTATAAGCTTTAGAACCCAGAAACAAAGAAGGTTGTATACAACTGAGATATGGTGTTTAGAGAGGTGAAATATGTTATTAAACATAAAGTCCTACCAAAGGAACCTAAGAAGATAGAGTTTGAGCTAAAGGAGAAGGAAGCAGACTCTATAGCAGAAGAGGAATAAGAAGATAAAGATCTACAACCTACAGTTGTGAGAAGATCAGTTCGAGAAAGAAGGTAGCCAGAAAGGTATATTTTAGCTGCTTTTTGTTCAAATTTTGCTTTACATATTACTAATGATGATCCCATAACTAAGAAGGAAGCAATAGATTCATAGGATGGAAAACTCTTGAAAGAGGCCATGGTTGATGGAATGTCATCTTTGGACAAAAATGAGGCTTGGCATCTAGTTGAGTTGTCAGCTGGAAGGAAACCCATTGGAAGAAAATGGGTGTTTAAGAAAAATATGAATGCAGAAAGCAAGGTGGAGAAATACAAAGCTCGGCTGGTAGCAAAAGGTTATTCTCAGGTGTCGGGAATTAATTTTAGTGATATTTTTTCTATTGTTGCCAAGGTAGCTTCTATTAGATTACTTTTATCTATTGCTTCTGATTTTGATTTTGAGGTAGAACAGAGGGATGTGAAGACAAAATTTCTTCATGAGGATTTGGAAGAAGTGATCTACATGAAACAACCTAAAGGCTTTGCAGTGAAGGGTAAGAAAGAGCTTGTATGTAGGTTAAAAAAGTCTTTGTATGGGTTAAAATAATCACCAAGGACATGGTATAAAAAATTTGATACATATATACGGGAACTTGGCTTTACCAGAATCAAATCAGATCATTGTGTGTTTTTTAAATTAATTGGTGACTATGTTATTTATTTAGTCTTGTATGTGGATGATATGTTTCTGATTGGAAATAACAAAGAAATTATCTAGGAATTGAAGACCCAATTTTCCTTAAAATTCGACATGAAATATCTTGGTGCCACAAGCTATATTCTGAGCATGGAAATTAAATGAGATCAGGCAAAGAGGAATCTCTGCTTAATCCAGAGGAAGGATGTCAAGACAATACTATAGAGGCTTAATACACAAGGTAGTAAACCAATGAAGGTTCCTATTCTAGTAGGTGTAAAGTTATCTGCTGAACAGTGTCTCAAGCCATAAGAAGAGGAAGAGGACATGTCTCGTGTTCCATATGCAAGTGCAATCAATGGCCTAATCTATGCAATGGTCTATACTAGACTAGACATTGCACATGCAGTGGGAGTATTGAGCAAGTTTATGTCAAAACCAGGGAAGGAGCATTGGACAACAGTGAAGCAGGTTTTTAGGTATTTGTGTGGCACTGGTGATTATGATTTGTGTTACTAATGAATACCAGGATTGGACAAAGTTTTGGACATCCGTAGTTTTGTTGATGTAGACTCGACTGGAGATCTCGATAAGAGAAGATCTACAAGTGGGTATGTGTTCAGCCTATTTGGAGGCATAGTCAGTTGGATGAGTAAGAGACAGTTTGTAGTGGCACTTTCAACTACAAAGGCAAAATACATGGAAGCCACTCATCCAAGCAAGGAACCAGTTTGGTTGCAGATATTTTGTTCAAGCATGGGGTTAGTACAACATATGGGGGCTTCACTGAGGGAGAAATACCATACCACGTGGGTTCATATTGCGGGATATATATTGAGGAAAAAATGACATAATATATTGGGGGAAATATATGGGGTAAATGGCTTTTATATTGACAGGTATAAAAAACAGACCTCAAATTTAATGAAAAAATATAAAGGGGTACAAAAAATGTTAATGAAAAAATTGATACCTACAATATCTAGTGGAAGTAGGGGTTTTCTAAATTGGGAAGGTGTATTGTTTTTGTATTGGTATGGGGTTAAATAATGTGATTTTTAGGGGTATTTTCCAATATGTATTCAAATTAAGGGTGTTTTTTAATATTCCATGAAAGCACGTGATAGGTCATAGGTTCATTGAATGAAGCCCTCGTGGAACAACGAGATATAAGGATAGACTGTGACAACCAAAGTGAAATTTTCTTGGCAAGGAACCCTACTTATCATTCAAAGAGAAAGCACATTGATGTTCAATATCACTTTGTAAGGGATATGGTTGAGGAAAAAAAGGTGTTGCTAGTAAAGGTGGACACTTTGAAGAGTAATGATGATGCATTGGCAATGTATGTGAGCACTTAAAATTTCTCTTGGTGCAGAGAAACAATGGGTGTTGCAGGGCTAGACAAATGACTAAGCTCTCATGTGCCCCCCTGTGGAATCAAAACAATAAGTGGGAGAATGTTAGGTGTGTGTTATATTCTTTCCACGACTAGCCCCAGTAGTGAAGCCGAGGGGTTATAGCGGGCGCAGCGAGTTGCCATTTGTTGCACCAACCACGGCAGGGGGGTTAGAGGGGGGCAACAACCTGTCTTGTCGATGGGTTTGAGGGGGGCGGTAGCCCCCCTCTATGGGGTCTGGGGCAACACCTTGAGGATTTTTTTTTGGACCCTATATTAGGTGGGCGAACCTACCTATGGTTTTGTGCATGGTTTTCACACATGGGTTTGGGCATGCTGTTTTTCTACCCATGGTATTTTGTAGATCCGATCAAAGGAACTATGGTTATGTTCTAATCCAGGGTTAATGGATTGGTGTTTCTGGATTCTTTGGCATAATTATATATATATATATATATAAGTATATATATATAATACTATATATATATATTATATATATATAAATAATATTATGTCTATATAATATTTTAGCACACACACACAGGACTCACACACACACTAACTTGGTAGTCCCAGTTTGGGATCCAGGGGAAAATATCTGTGTATATCTGTTTTATGTTTTATGCTCTTGCCACTATTTATTTTCTGGTTTTAGAATTTGTATGCAAATAATTTCTCTACGGGGTTAAAACTTACAATATTAACATGACGGCAGAAACTCTTGCCCTACGAGGATTGTTGTGTATCGCTAGAAAACTTTGTATTGACACACTATATGTGTATGGGGACTCAGAAGTCCTCATAAAGTGTATCACGACATATCCAGATTTCTCTCCCCTGTTTCTCTCAGGCTGGATTACTCAGATCAAACATCTCTTGGGTACATTCACTAAGATTACATTTTAGCATATCTACCGTAAAAAGAACCATGTTGCAAATTCATTGTCTAAACTTGGGATGGTTGTTTCATTTGGAAACTTCTATTACACATACATGGAAGGTGGGACAAAGTTGGCACACAGATCCTTTCCATCACCTTAGACTTTCAAGATGGCACTATGATCTTATTGCATAGATATTTATTGTATTCTTTTAGATGTATTTGTTTACAATATTTTTGCATATGGGGAGCCACATCTGAATATTATTCTAGTTAGCTTATGTACTTAAATAATACCAAATTTTCGTTGACTCTTTGCCTAGATGGTCTCAGAATATGGTATGTTTTGGCTTCCATTAATATTTTTTGATAGATACATCACCGATTATGTTTAGCTCAGATGTACTCATTCTTCTTATTCTGAACATATCCACTGATACATA
>APFE030321252.1:0-14482 GCA_000404065.3 Pinus taeda
CCCATGTTTCCTACTATTTTAGGTTTGTGTTATGGATATTTCTTTTGCAATTGATAGATGGGGGAGTGGCTTCATAAAGCCCCTTAAAGGCATAGGATGATACCTTTCAAAGTGACTCTAATTACTTGCATAATGTCTTAGACACATAAGGTACTTATAGGTACTTAAAGGACATAGCATGAATGAGCCATTTTTAATGTGAGATGGATGAGGCTAACCAAAGAATAGCCCAAAGACACCTAAAGTCCTACCAATCATAGTTTTCATGTATGCTTTCTATTTTTAAAGTAGTGTTCCAATATGAATAGAGATTTCAGTATCTCTTCTACAAGTCTTAATAAATATGCTTAGATATCATGCTTTGGTGTTATGGTTATAGGATTCAAGTTGATTTTTCATTGGTATCATTATATGGATCTTTAACTTGGTTTTAATCCCCTTAGTTTGCTTTGGTAACTATATTTTGAGCAATTGTTTTGTATTTATAATCATAAATCTATATGCATAAGAAAAATGAAATTCCAAAACAAAAAGGATATATCAGCTATGAATAGTTTGGAATTATCATTCAATTTAACTTTTATGAAAAATGATTGCTTATTCAATTATCTTTGTGAAATATCGGTCTTAAAATAGATAAGTAATGGTAAAGCTTGAATGCATCATTTTTAACAACTTAAGGTAAAAGTAAAGATTCCATCAAATACTCTCCTAAGTGTTCTATTATATTCACAAACATGTCTTTTCTACTTTTGCAAATATTCTTCCAGTATTTAAGCATCCCAAATCAACAATATCCTTTAATCTTGCTTTGTCTTGAAAAATAGCAAATTGGTACCAAAATTATGGGTATTGATTAGTTGAAACAAGGTACTAGATAGTTGGTATGCAATACCAAATGATGTTGCAATGCAATCATTTCCAACTTCACATAAGATTCCAAACATAATGGTCGTAGATTACTTTATTGAAAATAAAAACTAGAAACAAATATAATTATCAAAAAGAAATAATAAGTAGGAAAGAAAAGTAATAGTTGGACCATGTTGTTGTTGGAAATACGCCTGAGTGGAAATATTCATTAAAACAATATGCAACTAAAAGATACCTCAATAGAATTATGCAATAGGAACATAGATCTCCTATTTTTAACTAGTTTTCTTTATTTAATTGTTAACATTCCCACTTATGCAAAACAAATGAGAAAGATGTTGCACTATATTTCAAAACTAAAATAATTGCTATATGCATCATTTATTTATTATCCTACTCTACATGAAAAAAAGAAATTCCTTTCTTCAAGTAATAGGATTATTTCCAATGTAACCATGTGCGTAACAAGTATAAAAATGCATTCATACTCAAGTTTATAATATAGGTTTCAATGCATATCTGAGTATGAATAACTAACTGTTTTGATGATGATGTCAATAATTAATGAAGAAGGAAGGATTGATATCATATTATAGTTGCTTGAAACCAACTTTCAACAAAATCAAAATGTTCTTGTTTACCTCTTTATTTAGCTCACTTGGCATATCCTCCTTTATCATGCCATGCAGATATTCTATTATTAAATGATTATCCTCTTGTGTGCTTAGAGGATCCACACATATGCAAGTAAACAATTCTTCAATCTTAGGTTCTAATGGTTTCTCTCTATTGGATACATTCCATGATACTTCCATTTCCTCAAAAAGTTTGCAAGATTAAAGATATTCATGTGGACATGATTCATGGAGTTGTTATTCTTCTATCGCTTTTTGGAAGGCAAATAATTTATTGGCTTCCATCAAGATTTGTTCTCCTGAGAAGCAAAAATCCAAATTGTTGCTAGGATTTGAGAGAGTTATTCCAAACCCTTGATCATCCTTGAATATTGCTTTGTTAGTTCTAAACCCATATCCTGCACATGGATTAGTGTATGGATTTCTTATTAAAAATCCTAAAAAGAATAAGAAAGAAACACACTTAAAACAAATGGAAGGAAACAACTCATGTACTCTAAGTGCCAACATACTACTAGGACCTTGTTGTCATCAGTTTATCTATTCAAACAAGTTAGGATTCTCTTTTTTTCATGAATCAATATAAAGGAAAACACACTTGCAAATAAAAAAAGGAAACAAAGAGGCTTTAAAGCCTACCTTTTATTCTACTCATATGAAAAAGAAAGTAGAAAATCAATCAGAGACAACTAGACTTTGGATCACCCCCACCATAGTGGATGTGTGGCTCTTTACTCATGTCTTACCATACTTTCTCTGCCCTTTAGAAGCCCTGTAAATCTTACCACAAACATTAATCTACTAAAACTCAACTTGCCAAAGAAAAATCTTACCTGGACCATTTGCAACTCCCTGACAATGATGCCAAATATGTTGGGGATTTTATATGTTTATATTAATTTCCTTTCACTTAAAAATGTCAATTGAGGTTTGTAAACTTAGAGCTGCAAAATGTCACTAGTCTAGGCACACTTAAAAAACCTATGTAGAATGCAATACTTTATTTTGAAAAGATTCACCAATTTAATCTAACTGGTTTCTCTTAAACAACTATAATATGATTCCATTATCTGCCTAGTACAGAATCAAGTACCATACTCTTATGTTTGTTCTAATTCCTAATTGAAAGCCATTCAAATCCTCTAATCCTCTAATCCAAACATGTCTTAGTTATGTTGTTAGTTAACCAGATCTAATCTGAACTTAATAAGTGATTAACTTGAATAAGACTAAAATTATAAAAGTTCCTCTTGCTCAGAATTCTAACTTCTTCAACCAAGCATTAATATACCAAGTCTTCATTTAAACCTCAATCTCAGCAATTAACACAATCGATTCCAATTCTAATCCTATTTATTATCAATTAACATGCAAGTCTAGGAAGCATTATTCAACTTGAAAGCAAACAATAATAGATTGAACAAAAGTCACAAAAATTAAGTGCTAGATCTAAATCAAAAGCTTATAGTAATTAGAAATAAAAGCTACATAAATTTGGTACTTACAGAAAGCTATAGAAATTCGGTATTTACATAAATTCGATACTAATTTTTTAACTAAATCTACTTAACATAGCTTGGCTAGGATCAGTGGTGGACCCTTGCTACAACCTGTGTTAAGATAGGTTAACTTTAGAAAATCAGATTGTTTACAATACATCAACAATTAAGGAATAAAAGCTGAAGTATTATATTATAAGTCTTCAATAAAACCAGTACATCATAATTTCCACAGGCAAACAAAAGAACCCAAATGTTCTAGTAGAAATATTATGTCTAATCTTATTTCCTCAGACCTATGAGGTCTTATTTACACATCAAAACTATGGAGAAATGGATAAAACCACATCCCCAAACTCAGAAATGAATTTTTAACTTTGGAGGAAAAATCTAATAAATCTATTTTTTTTTGTAAGTTTATACAAATGGGTGTTAAAGAACCAACCATATCTTCAAACCCATGATGTATTTTAGAGATTTGTTTCTAGGAAGTCTAATTTTACATATTATAAACAACTACCTATCTTGTAATTTCCCGATTCAATTACATGGCTTCGTAAATCATGCATGACGTTGATTGTTTGAATACTTTTGCCAATCTGGGTTTCGTAGAAATTTTGTACAAAATTGCTTTGAAGAACTAGCTGTAACTTTGAAACCATATTGAATTTTAGACAACGGTTTGACATAAAAGTAAATTGTTATGCTTTTCAAAAACCCATTTTCCATATTCTTGAGATTTGTCACCATATGCATAGCAATCAAGGCAAAACATGGCAGTTTCAAAACGGTTACCTATTTTTTGTTGTGGCTTAAATCATGTGTTGGGATTCCACATGTGTGATCTGGGTATATTCCAAAGCATGTACCAACATTTTAAGTTCATGTGGAATCTAATATGTCATTCTTTGAGAAAGAAAAACATATTTTATAATTTTGACTTCTTTTCTCCATTCTTACAGGTGCAGAAACTAGTACCGAACCACCAGATTGGTACTGAGCTGGTAGAGAGATACAAATGTTCATATTCAAACATCCTTCTTGGCCACATAACCACATTATTAAACCATCATTGATAAAACCATATTAAAGACATGTTTAATCATTAAAAAGATAAGAAATCCATCATAATTAACCACAGGGTAGAAGAGGTTCATTTAGCGTAAGTTGATGGTATAATGGCTACGAAAAGTATCATAAATGTGGGAATATGGCTCATAAATGGGGACTTTATATAATGAATGATGTGAGATATTCAGAGCCCAACAAGAGATAAGGTTACAAACAAGATGAATGGGCAACACGAAAATCTCCCCACTGAAGAAGGAGACACAAGGGTCCAGCACAAGGCGATCATCTAGGAGAACTAAGAAGAATAAAGGAGGACTATCCATCACATCTCAAATATCTTGCAAGTAGAATAATACCTCAAAGACCCTACCTCCATTCAAGAATAACTCTACACTTGAAGCATTCCTAAGAAGCTCACGCTTTCTACATTCTACAAGCAAAGGAAGCAAGAAGAAACACTTCATCAAACCATCAAGGAATACAAGGATCATCAATATCATCAAACAATCATCATTGAGGCATCTTCAATTATCAACATAATCAAGAAGGCATCAAGTTGAAGATATCATATTCAAAGAAGCATCTTCAGTTGACAAGTAAGTATTCTATATTTTTATGACTTCATTATGCAAGGAGAATAATAAATTGGTTGGGACCTCAAACTACCTAGCATGGAAGAAGAGAATTGATCTAATTCTCATGGATAATGAAGTTATTGAATATGTAAAGTGCTCCATCACCAAACCATATCAATAGCAAGCTCAAGCATAATCAAATTACATGAAAGGAGAAATAAGGGCACAAAGCATCCTCATAGAGTCGATCAAGGATTCTCTCATCCCTTATGTTGCAAAGTTAAAGACAAAAAAGAAGATCTATGATAAATTGGTGGAGTTATTTTATATAAGCACTACAGGAAAAATCATATCTTTGACAATTGAACCATACAAGATGAAAATCCCAAGGGAATAAGGGATAACTTCCTATTTCATGAAGGTATCCAAAATTAGAGACCAACTACAAGAGCTAGGAGAAGTAATGTCCGAAGGAGAGATGATTACCATTGTTCTCAATGCACTACCTGATAAATGGGGAAACTTTCTGTCAAGCATATATGGGAAAAAGTAAACCACTACATTCGATGATTTGTGGTCATTATGCAAAATTGAAGAATCTAGAGTAAAGGCAAAGAACGATGTTGGGACAAATGAACAAACTCAAGAAGGACAACAAGAAGAGAGAGGAAATAAATGAAGCCTACAACCCACCATTCATGGGTGGTACCATAGAAGAAAATATTTTCTCCTAGATGGTCCTCAGTCGACAGCTATCAACCCCTTTGTAGCCATAAAATAGCTCAATGTGGCACTATCTCTACCACCTGAGCTTGCCAGGTGGTCCCTCACCCATCTGTTATGATCGTATGTTTGAAGGTGGGCCTCCTCACCTCGAAGGTATGACTTTTCATTGGTATAGTTGAGTAATTTTTTTTACTTTTCATGGAAATTTTTGGGCATGGATTGGTGGGGGGATTTAGCAGAAAGAGTGAGCTAGGTCTGTACTCTTGTCTTCTCTGCCCAATTTGGTGGTTCGCCTTGTATCCTAGTCTCGTGGCATCCCCTTTACTGGCTATTATATTTAGGGTTGGCACTACATGGGAAATCCTAAATTTGGTTGTATGTTCCTGCTTCATGACACCATATACATCACTCCCCTCCACTCACTTTAACCCCATTTATCACTTTTCCCATCTGGGCCCACATTTTTTCACAGGGTCCACAAAGGGTTAGCCTCGCCCCCTTTGCCACACCTTGGGTTGGGTCTTAAATGATACCCTAGTGGTTGATGCAACTAAAAGAAAAAGAAAAAGCATAATTTTGCCTTACAACAGAAAATGTACCACAAAATACAAAAGATGGTCGGGGCATACAAATTTAGCACATGGGAAAAACCAAACATGAGCTCTACCCCTTATCTATGGCCATCACTTTGGTTCCTATGGGCCCTACATGAGCCCCCTCCACATTAACGAACCCATGAATGTCCCAACCTCTGGTGGGAAATGAACTACCCCACCTTAAAGGGGGTATCTATTGTTGTATCCTACACATCATGCTCTCATTCCTTGGAGCCCCGAGTAGTTAGGAAAAAAATCAATCAAAGACAAAAGGAATATGAAGAAGGGTGGAAAAACAAAGGTTGGGGTAACTTATGTATCACAATTGCTTCATCCTACACCCATATACTCAAATGTGGGATTTGCCTATTATAGCTACCCTTGTACCATGGCATGTAGCTTGGAGCCTTCCCCTGATCCCCATTCCATTCCATCATTATATTGTGAAAATTCCAAAACTGGAATCCTATTGCAGCAACTGGTATTATTTCTTCTAACCGATAGGTTAATTATTCAATTTATTCCTATGACAATATTGAAATAAACACACTGCAACCTTCACAAATAAAAACTGCGAAAATAAAATATCGCTAGAACTGAGAAATGCTAACACACACATAACATTGACATCATTATTTTTGGACAATTGTCCCCGGAAAAACCCAACTGGGAAAATCGGTGCAACAGTGAGGGTTTTATTATTATGCGATAGAGAAAATTTAAGTATAATCTATGGATTCCCAACTGGTAATCTAAATAGCAGGAAAATATGGGAAAAAATATTTTAAGGGAATTACCCTTCTTTTGTAAGTAATCTCGACACAACCTCCTTCAGAACATTCAGCCTCCTAGACCTTATGCATCAGCCTCTGTGTTGCTCTGTACAAACCCTATGACATCAAGCCTCAAACCTACCTTTGATGAAGTCATTATGCCTGTCTCTGATGAGGAAATTGCCTCTCCGACACTCTGAACCCTCTACCCGACCTATGGAACTAAGAACAAATTTCTCACCAGTAAATTGAACTGCTTATCTAAAGTAATTGCACAGTCCTTTATGCTACCTCACTGGGAATAACTCGACCCTCTTGTTTTTGCCTCTTCGGATCTGGAAAACTTCCTCTAGATCACTATCCCTACCCCTCATATCTAAGCTACCTCACTAAAGTTGAACTCTCTGGCAAGTGACTTGTGCTACTCTCGGAAATCGAATTCTCCAAGAGACTTTGGTGCATTCTCCATCACCACATTGATCCCTTATTATATCTTCCTATTGGGACTCCAACGACCAATATTAAATCTTAATTGATGGCTCAGATCATTTCTGGATCGATCCGTGTGAGTTTCTAGAGAATTGTGACCTTGACTTAATTAATTCTAATTAATTAATTGTATTCCCTAAGTTTAGACTTAGGAAATATTAAAATAATAGCTAATAATCCAATTGAGACACTTCTAGGTGGAATTTCGAAAAACGATTTCTAGGTTTTGGAGATCTTATCTATTCTAGCCACTCCACCAAATTTTGTGGCTATAATACATATAATGCTACAAAAACTAACACTCCCTCTTAGCGAAGAATGTGTTCTACTGTTGCACATCCTACTACAACACCTTGTCTCTATATCACCTCTTGTCACATTGTTGATGTCTAGCTACTATGAATTCTTGCCACTGCCCACCAACCACTATGAAACTCTGATGTTTCATCTGTGTTGTTGTTGACCCTACTATAATGCTTCCAGCACTACATCTGCATTACTGTAATTGCAACTGCTACAATTGCAACATTTGCAACTAAAAAGCATCAAAAATACTGAATTAATTGTGTTCAGTATGATACACCTGTCTCTTGAGTCTTGACTGCTACTAGCCTTTGCACTGTCTCTGAAGAATTTGCGTTGTTGCTGACTCTACACTATTCCACTCTGCATTGCGTTATCTAGCATATGATTGCAACTAGTCTACAATTGTCACTTTGGAATTCTGACTGTATCAACTACCATTGATCCATATTGCTACTAAATATTGTGGGCCCCCATAGCCAAGTAATGATCCATGAGGTGGACTCCTCAAGAACCCTGCCCAAACTCTGTATCTCTCTAGGGCTACAAATCCAAGTCACCCCACCTTACTCCTAGAGGTATAGATGTCAGTGTCATGAATTCTTCCTCTAACCTGGAGGACAACTTATCGATCTCGGTTGATGCTTCCTGTTGGTCTTGCTTCTTTGACTTGTCCTTCTTCTTGAGAGGACACTACGTGTTATAGTGACCGAGCTCACCACATATGAAGCATTTTACCTTTGATAGGTCCTTATTATTTTTTCTTTGCTTCCCTTTCCCTTGACTAGGACCCTTAGATGCGACGACCATATTCTCCTCTTCCTTCATAACCTTCAATCCGTTGTTACTGTTCCCATTGATGGAGCTCTTCAACAAAGATTGTCTCAACTCGTCTTGTTGCAAATCAGCTTACATTTTGTCCCATCCTGGTAGCGTGTCTCTACACAATATACTTTGGATGAAGACCATCCAATCCTTTGAGACACTATTGAGTGAAAATCGTACTAGCTATGAAGGTTGAGACATTGCCCCAACAACTCAAAGTTGGTCAAGGACTTCATGAATCCTGATGAGGAAGGGATCTATGCCTTCCCCCTTCTGCATCCTAATGCATCTCAGCTTCTCCTCTAGGAACATCTTACGATGGTCGAAGGTACCCCGGTATAACGTGGAGAGAGCATCCCACATCTCTTTGGTCATTCCCTTGGCCACTATATGTGAGACTATATGGTCCTGGACTCCATCCAGGATCAACTGCTTCTCCCGTGCCATCTCCTTCCTATATTTCTTGAGTTGGTCTACGTCCAGAGGAACTGCCAATACGTTATCAATGTAATCTTTCAAGCCATATTCATCTAGAAGGAAGGGCATCCTAGGCTTCCAGATGGCATAGTTGGAAGCTCCATACGACCTATCCTGATCTCTAAGCCCTACAATGGCTATCTCTAAAATTGTTGAAAAATCCTTCTTACCCTATGCATTCCTGCTTCTTTGTTATTCACACTCCCTTCTAGATTGCGCAGATATGCTAGCTACTACTACCAATCTGCAACTGGAAATTCGAACTTCTGAGACTCGAAGTTCCCTGAGGAAAATTTTCCCTTTTCTATGTGTGTTTTTTTCTTCCACCCGACACAAATTTTTCTTCTGCAACCTGCAACAAAACCCTTTGCGTCCAACCGGGAATCTGCTCAGCGAAAATCTAAGTTGTAGTTTCTCCCTCTGACCACTAGAATTACAATCCCAGGCAATTCAACTTTTTTGCACTCCTGCAACTAAAATCAATTTTTTCTGCCCCAACAATTTGGCCTTTCTATCTGGATACTACATTTCCTTTGATAATTTCGACTTGTTGCTCCCTTTGAGTAGCGAAATTATTTCCTTTCACTTCTGTGCTTCCAGCTGACTAGTTACGCTCTGAGACCATGTGAAAATTCCATAACTGGAATCCTATTGCATCAACTGGTATTATTTATTCTAACTGATAAATTAATTATTCAGTTCATCTCTATGGAAACATCGAAATAAACACATCACAACCTTCACAAATAAAAGCTGCAGAAATAAAATAGCGTTGGAACTGAGAAATGATAGCACACACATAAAATTGACACCATTATTTTTGGACAATTGTCCCTGGAAAAACCCAACTTGGGGAAACTAGTGCAACAGTGAGGGTTTTATTATTACGCGATAGTGAAAATATGAGTACAATCTATGGATGCCCAACTGGTAATCCAAACAACAAGAAAATATGGGCAAAACTATCTTAAGAGAATTACCCTTCTTCCACAAGAACTCCCGACACATCTTCCTTCAGTCAACTCAATCTCCTAGACCCTCTACATCAGCCTTTGTGCTACTCTGTGCAGACCCTATTACATCAAGCCTCCAACCTGCCTCTAATTAAGTCATGTTTCATGTCTCTGCTGAGAAGATTGCCTCTCTAGCACTCTCAACCCTCTGCTTGACCTCTGAAACTGAGAATGAATTTCTCTCCAGCGAATCAAACTGCTTCTTTGAAGCAACTGTGTGTCCTATGTGCTGCCTCACTAGGAATAACTCGACCCTCTTTTTGTTTCCTCTCTAGATCTGGAAAACTTCCTTCGAATCATTGTCCCTACCCCTCACTATTTTTGCTGCCTCACTGAAGCTCGAACTCTTCAGCAAGTGACTGCTACTACTCTGGAAAATTGAATTCTCCAAGTGATTCTGGTGCATTCTCCATCACCACATTGATCCCTTCTTATATCTTCGTATTGAGACTCTAACGGCCAAGATTAAATCTTAATAGATGGCTCAGAGAATTTTTGGACCGATCCATGTGAGTTTCTAGAGAATTCTCACCTTGACTTAATTAATTCTGATTAATTAATCATATCCCCTAATTTTAGACTTAGGAAATATTTAAAAATTGGTTAGTAATCTAACTGAGACACTTCTAAGTGGAATTTCTGCAAATGATTTAAGGGTTTTGGATATCTCATGTAGTCTAGCCTCTCCACCAAATTTCATGGCTAGAGCGCATCCCATGCTACAAAAACTAGCATATATCATATGCCACCTACCACTTGATGGATGTACCATGGACATGTCACCCCCTTTAAAGGTTGAAACCACCTAATAAGGTCCTTGGTTAACCCCCTTATTGAGCTTTGAGACACTTGTATATGCCAAAGCCCACTATGGAAGGTATGTCATTATGAATTGTACACTTGTGTTTCATGATTTGTAAGTTCTTTTATTTGATTACTCTAATGATCTGTTGTACTGGAAGGAAATGGAATGCATTGGACCTTATGCAAAATTCTAGATGGGTCTCCATTTAGGGTTTTGGTCTCTCTATATAGGGTCCAAGCCCTCTAGAGGACCATAGTGGCACTTGTAGGGTGACCTAGAGAGCCATGGGCCTCCACCATAGCAGAGAGCACTTCATGGATCCCCATCACCATTCAGTGATTGCTCGTGTTCGACCTTTTGGATGAGGATCATGCACCTGGATCACCATGCCAAGTTAGCTTCACACTTGTACCACACACTTGGTAGACATTCGAGGGTCCAGATGAGGATGTGTCTGACCACGAGAGATAAAGGGAGGGCTTATGTCATCATCCTAGCCCTTACACATGGCTTATAGGTATTATTGATCCACGCAGAGACCCATGACAATGTCATTGTGCCCCCACACCCACTTGGGGACACCACATGTTACTTTCTTGGATATCAAGGGGCCTGTTAGCTTCACTGACAAAAGGCCCAAAATTGGATCCATATATGTCCTAAAAAGTCTCCAAATTTGCTTAGAAGCATGCTAATGGATCCATTAATGCACTTGACATTTTCAATTTTGGCTCAAAGATCATGTAATGATCAAAATCAGTGCAAGAGGAAAGCCCTTGGAAGGGAAGAAATGCACTATCAGGAGGCTCAAAACACTCTAAAAACATGAAAAAAGAGCATTATCATAGGCTTAAATTGGGCATTGCATAGCCACCATTAGATTTGGTCGATCAATGGCCAAGATCTAGGCAGAAAATCGCATATCGATCGGGCAGAGGTGACAGGCTTAAAGCGGGTGCATGACATTGCCAATCAACGATCACTGATGATCGGATCGGTGGATCGCATCGACGGGGAGCTATGTTATATACATATATAAGGCCCGAGGAATGATCGATCAACGATTGCGATCGGATCGCATTGTTGTATCGCATCGGTGTACTACCATGGGGCGGGACCTCCACACATACATACGGGCGACTCGAAGAGCTGAACCCGACTTCATTATTGCTAGGAATGTGTATATTTTGAAATTCGCAGAGGGTCATTTTCAATGGTTTTTGGTGTATAAACGAAATACAAAGGGAAGCTGGGTTTGCGATATGCGATGAGACCTAGACCTGAAAGGGTTCGGGAAGCAAAATATATAATATTTGAGATCCGCACCAAAGCTATTTCGCATACATTTTTGTGTTTTTAACACATTTCAAAATATAAAGGAAAGGCTGTGGACAGTGCCGAATGCAACTTGCGATGGCGACAAGGCCAGATCTAATGGATAATTAAATCATATTTTAGGACTTTTGAAGTCCAGAATGAATAGTAAGGGGCGGGAATTCTCAGAATTGTTGTGCTTTCTATTCATAATAGAAGCAATCACTATCCACATTTTAAAGAGATTTCTTAGGCCCAAAGAGCCATTTCACCACAGAGCAAGGGCCGAATCCACGACAAAGAAGTCATGGAGCCACAGTGCGCCACACAACCAAATCAAACAAGATCAGGCAATTCCAACAGCACAGACAGTGCAAAAACTATCCTAACAAACATTATGGGACATCTCTAGCACGAGAGAGCTCCTAGGCATCATAGCAAGCTGCCCAAAATATCTTAATATGGTTAGTCTTCTATCAGAAGAAGAAACCTTCGAACCATGTTGCCTATTGAGGGAATCAATCAGTTGAAGAGACAAAAGGATAGATTAAGACCCCTGAAGCCTCAAAAGGCTCAGGAGCATTGTATGTTGAAAATAATACTGAGAGGGGGGGATGAATCAGTATTATCAAATTCTTTTTCAATTTATACAAACATTTGCAGATCTGACTAATGAACCTTGCGTATACCTTCTAGACTTATAATTTAATTTATTCTTTAGATGTTGATCATTAATCTGTGTGTCAGAACCATATAACAGTAAACAGGAACAGGAAAAATAGAGCAGACAGTCACACCAAAGAACACAAGATATAAGGTGGAAACCCAATGTGGGTGAAAACCACCTGCAACAATATGTCTCTATCTTCTTTCAATTAGAAACCTCTTTTTACAATGATTCTGTACTGGTGCAGTCTTATACCAGCACATAGGTTTCAACCTGCAGAAGGCTACAACCTTCTCTCGTTCTCTAGACTCTCCTAGAAGGGAGCTACAACCCCCTTAGCTCTTATACTAGCTGAGGTACTAGTACGTAGGTGCTGACCTATTGAAGGCTTCAACCTTCTCTTTTCTTCCACGTTTCATAAATTTTCAGACTGGATCCATGAATATCAATCAAACATCAAATAGATCTGTAATCAACCAACTTCCTTGTACAAATACTGAATCAAGAATTTCTCGGCACACAGCAACCAGACACCAATTCAGAACCCTGAACACTGTAGTAATAGACAAAAGCAGCTAAAACATATTTGAAGAAAGGTCCGCAACTTCACCAATAGAAACCTATGAGTGTTCGCACCTCCGCTGTGTCGAGCCTGCGGGTCTCCGCACCTGCATTGTGCCTAGCCTGCGGGTCTCTGCACTTGCGCTGTGTCGAGCCTGTGGGTCTTCGCACCTGCACTGTGTCTAGCCTATGGGTCTCCGCATCTACGCTATGTCTAGCCTGCGGGTCTCCGCACCTGTGTTGTGTCGAGCCTGCGGGTCTCCTCACCTGCGCTATCTCTAGCCTGCGGGTCTCCGCACATGCGCTACGTCTAGCCTGCAGACCTGCGGGTATAGATAATTTATTAGACTTCAATTATACCCCAGACTTTCAGATTTACAGATCTGATCATGCGCCAAAGAGATCTCGAACCATCAGCACATCCGTCTTGTAATGCTCAGGTTTCTCCTTGATTCAGGTCCAGCTATAACTCACCAACCGATCAACAGTGTTTCAAATCTTTCTCTTCTTAAGATATTCAACACATCTATACCCAGCCAAATGATCTCCTTTCCTTTTTATAGACTAGGCCTTACTCAAACCATGGTCCAAAATCATAGAGATCCAATACTAGGGACCCAAAACTCGGGTTCAATACTTTAGATGCAAAACCACGGACCAAAACCATAGGATCTAAATGTCAGACTAAATATCATGGACCAACCATAAGATTTCCCACGTGCATGCGTTTTTCTCCACATGAAAGTGCGTGTACTTTATGACCGCACTTTTTGTTCGGTACACTTGTGAATATGTCCGCACCTTTTGATCGACGCACCTGTGGAACCTGCCGATGTCCGCAGCTTTGTGAACAGGAACCTGCGGGTATCTCATTTTCTACTATTTTGAGAGCCTAAACTTGTGATCTGCTATTTGAGTGAGTTTCCATCAAGGACAACACTTATGTCATCGAGCCAAACCTGTGCCAACACTGTGTCATAATGTCAACAATCTCCCCCTTTGGACTTGATGGCAACCCAAAGTCACTCAAGGTTTTTCCTCCCCCTTTGACATCAAGGGCGAAGGGTTGTGCTCCACCTGAGTACATGCTGAAATCTCTGCTCTGCTATGTTGTCCAAGCTCCCCCTGACATATATGCAAGATCTGCAAGAAGATGTTCTACAAAAGAAATCTATCTTAATACATCATAACTAACCTTCCTATCACTAAAGACTTCATGCGTACGACTCTTAACCAAGAGGGGATACATGATATAATAAGCACATTACATTATCCATCCT
>APFE030321253.1:0-23331 GCA_000404065.3 Pinus taeda
TTTTTTTTAATTTTATATCAACATCTTTTTACATCTGATTTACACGCAGATCTTAAAATTTTCTAGAAAATGACATTTATAACAATGTAAATTCAAAAGAAGAGAATAACATAGAAGTTCTGGAAAACAACACCACAGTTTTATTACGAGGGATAGATGAACATTTTATAAGAAAATCAAACATTCTCCTTATTAATTTAATTACAAAATATATTGCATAAAAATCAACTACCTTATTAGATAAAGCAAATACATTGAGATGTTTCCTTTACTAGTTTTAGATGTTTCCTTCTTTTCTTGTTTTCATGTGCCTTTTTTGGTTTCCCAATTCCTCCTTGTTTAGAGTGGGAAGTGTCCCCACTTCCTCCACCAAATGAGGGAAAGTGTGCTTCAATGCTTCTGCAATCATTCATTTTCCTTGCATTGGTGTGTGTCCCTTCTGATCGACAAGAGATGATAAGTACGACTGTTGGTGTGTAGTCCTTTTCTTGGATTCAAGAATTGTATCCTTGAGAAATGGAGGCTGAAAATCAGGAATATTATCCACGGATGTTGAACTGTTATGGATTCCTCAAGGAGAGATGGTTCAAAGAGCTTTAGATTGTTAACAGGTTCAAAGAGCTTTAGATTGTTAACATTAAGCACATTGTGGATGCTGAGTTGGGAAGGCAAGGCCAAGTGAGATGCATTTTCTCCAATGCATTCTAGAACAATATATGGGCCATATCACGGAGGGAACAACTTATGGTGTTGGCCCTTGAAGCATTGCTTGTCCAACAAGAGCCACACATGATCTCCTGGTTGAAAAGACAAGGGCGTTCACCGCTTGTCATGTCTTTGTTTGGCGGGACCCTGGGCTACCCGCAAGGCAACGATTACTTGAGTCTGGTGTTGAGATATGGAGTGTGTAGAATGCTGAGTTGATTTTTGTTCCTTTAGTTGATGGGCAGACCCAAAATGGGTGATAGTCAGTGACATCTCAAAGGGCGCACTTGGCTAAAACCCAACAAACCTCAAAAGGCAAGAAACCAATAGAGGAGCGCATGGCCATATTGTAACTATGCTGAATAATGTGCTAATAGGGATCCCACTATTTGTTTCTGGCAAAATAACTGAGAAGGGAGTGAACCAAAGTATGATTGACAACTTCAGTTTGTCCATCCATTTGTGGGTGAAGTGCTGTGGAGAAACAAAGTTGGGAACCAGGAAAGACCAAAGAGTACATGAAAAAGTATTGAGAAAACGAGAGTCCTGATAAAAAATAATCCTACTCGGCAAACCAAAGTGTGGCCAAATATGTTGGAAGAAGAGATCCACGATCTGAGTAGCAAAGGTAGAGTCTTTTGACAGGGAAGAAAGATAGCCATCATGGAAAAATGATAGACCATTAGCTAAATAGCATCATGTTTGCGGAAAGTTGTAGGAAGCCACTCAAAAAGTCCATGGAAATGGATTTCCAAGGATGGGAGGGTATTGGTAAAGCTAATACAGACCATGCTTACGGTTTGATGGCTTGCTTTGTGAATAGAGTGAACATGCTCCAATGCATTTTTCCACTTGCTTGGGTAAGCCAGGCTAGTAGAAGTGGCATTGGAGATTGAAGAATGCCAAAATGCCGGCCACATGAAGAGGTGCGTATTTCACCGATAAGAAGGAGACAATCATCAGATTGTGGCACACAAAGCTAGTTAAGTTTAGATAACCATCCATCATGAAGTGGTATAATCAAGAAAGGGAGTTCGATTTATTATTGTAGGCTGCTATAAAGCTTCCCATATCTCACCAAATACTGGATCTATTGCATATCTTTCTAGGCATCATATGTAGCATAACACACCTCTAGAATGTGCAGGACCTAAGAAAATGAACCATTTTAACAAATGAACTATTTTATTAGTTGCCCCCTTATATTTAGTCATGGGATGGAATTGTTTAATATAAGAAATCCACTTTAGATGGTGTTGCTTTTGAATCTTGCACTGAGAGTTAATGAACATTAGTGGGTGATGATCTGCATGGAGGATGGTCTCTTTGCCAAGGATGTAATGGCGCCACTGCTTCAATGCTTGCACTACGCTGTAGAATTCCTTATCATACATGTTGCACATAAGCTTAGCTTCCGCAAGTGTCTCGGAATGAGATGCCATGGAGTGGCCTCCCTGTTTAAGAACAACCACAATGGCGAATTAAGAGGCATCAATTTCCTTCTCAAATGGTTGATTCATGTCTTTCAAATGGAGAACAGGGCCAAAGCATAAAGCATTCTTGAGTTGAGCAAACTATCGCTCAAACTCGACATCCCAAATAAACTTTGCTTGATTAGACAACTGGTTTAAAGGGTGGGGTTGCTGGGAGAAATGAGTCACAAGTTTTCTGCAGATATTAATACCTCCCATGAAACTCTTGAGGTCGTGTGCATTAAAGGCGCTAGCCATTGTGCCAAAGCGTTTACCCGAGAGAGATCTAGTCAAACCCCTGTCGTGTCAATAATAAATCCCAAATATTGAATTGATGTTTGTCCAAAATAAGGTTTCTTCTCTTTGACCTGAAGTTTATGTGCTTGTAGTAACTCAAGTATGTCGTAGACATCCTGAAGATGGTCTTCCAAGATTTACTGAATACCAAAATATCGTCAAGGTAAATGACCACGAACTTGCCCATGTTGGACTGAAAACATCATTAATGAATCTCATAAACATGGTCGGTGCATTGGTAAGCCCAAATGGCATGGCCAACCATTCAAATAGTCCAAACTTTGTTTTGAAAGCGGTCTTCCATGTGTCAACTTCATGCATGTGAACTTGTTGATAACTTGTGGTCAAATCCATCTTTGTGAAGAAACAAACCCCTTGTAAGTTGTCCAACAAATTCTTAATTTGCGGGGGGTAGCAGTTTTTAATAGTGGCTTTATTAATGGCTCGGTAGAAAGTTGGAGATATGCACATGGCGAGGATGAAGGATGAATATGGTCGGATGTCAACAGTTGTTCAATTTAGCGTACTATCTCGGCTGCCTCTTGAGGAACGAGGTGATAGGATGGGACACTGGGTAAGGAAGCACCTAGAATAAGATCGATTTTGTGTTTAATAGGGTCTGTTGGAGGCAACACTATTGGGTTGGGTGAAGACACTTGCAAATTCTAGGAGTAGAGGAGCCATGATAGGAGGTATCGGGTTGGTGAGGTTGTCTAACTTGACATGGCGAACCAAACAAAAAGAAGCACATTGGTTTAAATTGACTTTCTTAATGGGAGCTTTGCTAGTAGGAGATTGGGTTGATATGAGAGCCGAGGATGTGAACACATAGGTGCAACCCTTGTGTTGCAAGTGGTGTTGGTGATCTTTAGCATGTTAAACATCATGTCGGGCTTGTTGGTATGGAATGTCTAGTAACAAATCGACACAATCGAGAGGAGAAATGTTAATTTTAGATAACAACGGTATGTTCTATGCTTGCAATAATTACTTCAATGTCCTTTTATTAGCCCATGGATAATCCCACTTAATTTCCAATAGCAATCACATAAACCATTAATCACATTGACAGTAATTGTAGATAGAACATAAACAATGTAGAAAACAAGTCGAGACAAGAGAAGACAAGAATTTGGCTCAAGCCATGGAAAAACCCCAAGATGGGGAAAACCCTTGATCAATTTTTCTTATTATAAATATCAAATGTTCAACAAAGAGAGAGAGTACAATAATATAGAGTCAAATTCAAAATTGACTTTCCAAATCACTGTCCAAAACAAACCATTCAAATTTGCAATTCTGCTCTCAGTCAACAACAATGAAATTAGCCCTAACCCGTCAATAGTCAACAATCAAACTTCCCCTCTTGAGCTCGGTCAAAGAAGAGAGGAACTCGACCTCTCTTGCTTGTCAAAGTCAGACCAAAACAGTGAACAAATCTACTATCAAACCTAGTCAAATGATGATGTCATCCTGTGGTTAAAATAGTCCTGCGACTCTGCGGCCAACGCTGCTCAAACACCTCCTTTTGCCTCAGTTTCTATGCTATATAATGTGCCCTGCTTGGAAAAACCTATCCTTGGTCAAAACACAATCAAATAGTCCTAAAAATGACTCGGTCAACGTTGATCAAACTTCAGCTGAAACATGAAAGTCAATGCAGTCAAAAGAGCCTCTTGAAATCCACACATGTGAGAGAAAGACAACTGCCTGCAACTTGTATGACCCAATCAAATGAGGAGAGAGAGGATACGCTGAGTTGAGATGACGCCAATTGAGGTTTGAGGTCTCTCTTATTTATATGAATCCATGTGGGTCAAAAGACATGGCTTTTTGGTTTCATGAGTCTCCATGATGGTGTTACCGACCTTGACACATTACACGTGTGGGCTTCCCTTCAAAAAACATATTTCTCCTTGTTCGATTTCAGTGAACCTTAGGTCAATTTTGGTCCTCTCGAAAAGAGGAATTCAATGCAATAATTATCTCCATCAAATGAACTGTCCAAAGTGGAATTTGGTCCCAGTTGCACATTTTAATACTCCTTCTCAACTAGGGAGAATTCCACTTTCCAATATCCATCATCATGGCATCCGGATCATCATGTACTGTCTCTACATCTCGTCTCATCTCTGCTGAAGATTGATATAAATAATAAGAAGAATTAATCGAGAGCGAGTCACAAGACCTTGCCGCTCTCCACTGACAAAAGTCAGTCCACATAACCCAGGGTAGAACCCTAATCTGACTTGATCCTAAGCGATCAAGTTATTGAATATCATGCATCCTAGACATAGGGAGTATGACAGTACACGATGCATCCATCTATAGTGCTATTGGCCCTATCCTCTTTTCCCAATTCATTGGTTAGATGAGAGGTACTTCCCAAGAGTCTTGGACTACATGAGTAGGATGTATGTTGGGGCATTCGTAGGAGAAGGTGAACCACTCTCCTGCTCATATGCCATAAGAGAAGGTGAACCACTCAACCTATGCATATATCATCGGCGATAGGGAAAGGTGAACCACTCCCCCTATGCTCTCATATGTCATCATGGGGTATCACAGGGGAAGGTGAACCACTCACCTTATGCTCTCATATGTCATCATGGGGTATCACAGGGGAAGGTGAACCACTCACCCTATACACAACATACCTATAGGGGAAGGTGAAATACTCACCCTATGGTCGCACATAGCTCCAAGAATTATCTCAGGTCCCCAGGAGCTCCTAGAGCTCAATGTCCAACTCAAGTGGGACCCTTAGGGATGGTCCTTCCATGATTCCCAACCTCTCTCTGAAGGCAATGAACTTGACCTTACCAAGAGGCTTTGTCAGGATGTCAGCAACCTATTCATCCGTCTTGATGTTTCAGAGCCTTATTGCTCCCCGTTGTACCATATCTTAGATAAAGTGGTACCTAATATCAATATGCTTGGAGCGGTCATGGAATACGAGATTCTCTGAAAAGTGAATCCCACTTTGATTATCACAATAGATCACAACGGTATCCAACAGGTGCTCAAATAGCTCACTAAAGAGCTTCCTCAACCAAATAGCTTCACAACAAGCCATACTAGCAACAATATATTCAGCCTTGGCGATGCTTAAAGCAATCGATTTTTGCTTCCTCCTTATCCAAGAAATTGAAGCAGGTTCCAAAGAGAAGCAATATCCTGACATGCTCTTTCAATCCACTGCACTGCTAGCCTAGTCAACATCAAAATATCCATGTAGTCTTAAATTCCCGGCAATCTAGATTCCATAGTTAATAGTGCCACGAAGATATCTTAAGATATTCTTAGCAACAACCCAATGTATGTGATTAGGCTCAACCATAAATTGACTCAAAGTATTTACAACGAAGCATATGTTAGGTCGGGAGTTTACCAAGAACATCGGGGACCCCACAAGTTGTCTATATTTAGCAAGGTTTCCCAATTCGGGGCCAGTAGATCTTCCACATAACTTCTTGAAGTTTAGTTCCATCAGACTAGTCACAAACTTGCATTCCACCATCCCACATCTTTCTAACAGTTTCACAATGTATTTTCCTTTAGAAAGCAAAATCTTGCTGGCTTTTACCAGACCTCCAGGCCTAGGAAGTAATGCATCAGTCCCAGGTTCTTCATCTCGAATTCAGAAGTCAACTTTCTCTTACATTGATAAATGAGAGGGTCTGTACCTATCAGAAAAGAGATCATCAACATAAAGGAACAAAATAAGAGGCATGTCCTTTTTAACCTTGAAGTATAGGTTTGGATCAACATAACTCCTTGTAAATCCCAGCTTCATAAGATAGCGATCAATTCTCTCATACTAAGCCCTAGGGGCTTGCTTCAACCCATAGAGGGCTTTCTTCAATCTGCATACATGTGTCCTTCGATCTTGTACTTCAAACCCCTGAGGTTGTTCCAAGTAGACTTCTAGCTTAAGTGAGCCATGCAAGAAAGCAGTCTTGACGTCCATTTGTTGTAGGCTCCATCCTTGATTGACAACGATAGCAATTAGATCGGATAAGGGTGTATTGAGCAACTGGTGCAAATATTTCATTATAGTCCACTCTTTCCTTTTGAGAGAAGCCACGAGCTACGAACCTGACCTTATATTTTTCAGCACTTCCATTAGCTCCATGTTTAATTTTGTAAAACCATTTTGAGGTGACCACATTTAAACTTGTCCTTATGTATAGGCACCACGTCCCATACATCATTCTTCATGATTGATTCATATTCCTCACTCATCGCATCTTTCCATACTTGGTGCTTCACGACTTCTTCGAACGTGCAAGGTTCAACTTGAATAATGGTACTCATGGTAGCCAAGTACCCTTAATACCTGTTAGGCTTCTTACTTTTGTGAAATGTCCCTCTTGGAACAGTATGTCTTTCAGCATCTTTGAGAGTATCTTTGAGCGATAGTGGTCTTTTCCTTGAGGTGGAGGGATCACTAGGATCCATCGGGCCATCAACATCAGGCATAGGCTCATCCATTGGATGTTCTTCTTGTGATTTAGCAGCAACCTCATTGTTCTACTTTGAGATGGGTAGATCTTTGGCTTTTCCGAGGGCAATGTCTTCATCAACGGTGACATCTCGACTTACTTCCACATCTCTTTAACTAGGTGCATAGATTCTATATGCCTTTGAATTTTCACTCTAACCAACGAATATACCTTTCTACCTAGAAGCTTCCAACTTATTCTTTTTCTCTTTAGGCACATGAAAGTATACCAGACAACCAAAGATTCTAAAATGAGAAACATCAGGTTTTTTACTAGTGAAAACTTCCTCGGGTCTCTTGAAACCCAAAGCTTGATGCAAGATCCTATTTTGAACATATACGACAATGTTGGTAGCTTCTCCTCATAAGAATTTCAGTAGACCTTGATCATAGATCATGGCACGAGAGGCTTCCATGATTGTATGATTCTTCTTTTCAACGACACCATTATGATTAGGAGTGTATGGAACAATTGTCTCCTTCTTAATGCTAACCTCTCTCCAAAAGTCATTAAATTCATTTGATTTATATTATGTTCCATTATTGGTCCTATTGTCGCTTAGATTGCATAGACACCACGACAACCACAACAATGGCTCATGGTGGGGCTTGTCACTCTGATCCCCGCCCACTTCCGTTCTAGCTGTCTCCTAATAGTAGACTATGGGGGGTAGTCCCTACGGAAATGAGATGATGGAAGGCAAGTTGGCAACCAACAAACCCGGGAGACACGAATGAGTGGCTTAAAACTACTTGGTAAAATTTAGCAAGACTTAAAGATTTGATTAAATTTAGAAATGAGACCAGACCCTAATGGAGTCACAATTCTTGCTTATTACAAAGTAAGACCAAGTATCCGGATGGAGAATTGCTGCTTAAATGATTGACTAACCTATATGATATGCAAGTACTACAAACTAGGTGTAATGCAAAGATCTTGGTTATTTTTAGATTATATGCCTAACCAAAGTGGAACCTTTCTCTTTACTGTTTTGAGATCAGTCTTTAGAGTACGTCGTGGGATGAAAGTCAACAGGAAGCAAGCTTGATTAATAATACCTCCCCCCGCGTTCCAACCACCCAATGCTTTAGCGCTGCAGAGACTATGGCTCTGACGACTGTGTTAACCACTAGAAAGGTGTCGAATCCCTTAAGCTAGGTGAGAGAAGGTTGGCCTAGGAGTCTATCAACCAAGCATATGCTTGGAGGTGTGTTATTAGGTGCAAGACTAAGACTATAATGCTTTATGCAGTGATGATGAGTGAAATTCTTAGGTTTAGATTAGCTTCAAGTACTTAATCAATCCACAAGATACTTAATCAATGATAACAATTGAAGGAACTTAGGGCAATCATCCACTTATTAATTACTCAGTGATTATCAACATGAGGTGCCAATCACAATTACTCAAGATATTCCGATAATGATCTTATGCTAATGCCACAATGCCAATTAGACTTCAAATGCCCAAAATAATTTGAAGTCATCAACAAGATTAGAAGATTAGAGCTTAGATGTGTGAGTGTCTTAGTGCAAAGTTTTAACAATTCTTATAGCTAACACAACACAAGTAAATGTTAGATTCCAATGTTTAAGCATCAAATCTTCTCCAAAATGAACTACTGAGAGCATGAAACAATAAAAACCACTTATGAGGAATTATTTGATGCTATCTCAGATCTGAAAGCACTTATGACAACAAGGAAATTAATGAGCTATCAATGTGAGGATGTGTGCCAAGTTGTGCCCAATAATTGCTAAGTGTTAGAAAAAGTTAGCCAATATGAAATTATGAGTTCTCAACCCTCTTAAGAAGTTATGCCCAACATAAATCAGATCTGAAATGACTTGTTCCAGTAGTGAGTAAAATGGACAATCAATGAGTTATGCCCAACATATATCAGATCTGAAATGACTTGTTACAACAATGAGTAAAATGGATAATCAGTGAGCTATTTATGCTACAACAAGTGCCAAATTATGCCCAAAACTTAAAGTAAGCTTGCCAAACTGAAAATTTTGATTTTTTAACCTTTCAGGATGCAATATTAAGAAAACATTAGATCTGATTTCACAGTTATGCAGAGATATTCCAACAAGTTAAAAACTAGATCTAGGTTAGATACTCAATGCCCAAGTGGCCAAAATTTTAGGAGAATTTTATTATGAAATTTTTAGAATTTTTAGATCACTTAGTTGTGATTGTAGGGCACTTATATCATTGTTATGAAGAATATATTACAACTGTAGCAAAATAGAGATAAAATGAAGGTTTAGAGAGCAAACCTTTGGGCCCAAAACTAGTCAAAATTTCTCCAATGATTTTGCCACTTGAAAACACTAACTTAGGGCCGTATTTTCTGTAAAACACACCAAGCTTTAGTCCCAAAAATATTTCAGAGATATGCAAGGGTCAAATTAGGGCCAAGAAAGGGCAACACTAAGCCCAGTAGGGCTAGCGGTTAGGCAAGAGAGGGCCTAGAAAGCCCAGGAAGATGTAAAAGAGGCGAGAAAAGGCCAAAAAGGCCTGATGCTAGAGGGAGAAAGCCCTCTAAGGGTTTAACGCTGAAGGAGGGTTGAAAAGGGGGGCAAAGAGAGGCTAAAAGCGAGAGTGAAGGGCAAAGGAGGAGGCTGAGGTAGGAAAAAGGGAGGCCGAGGCAGAGAGGGGGCTTGAAAAGCCCACGCCAACCCTAAAAGGTTATCGTCTAGGGTAAAGGAGAGGGGACGAGGCCTTCTAAGGCCACAATTAGGCCAAAAATGGCCTTGAACCCTTAGCATCGAGACAAGGAAGGAAGGCCGAGAGGCTTGGATGGTACGACCAGCCCTGGAAGGGCCCAAAAATGTGATGCAGTGCTAGGATTGGGAGACATTGGCCTTGGAGGGGCTAGATCTGGGCCCGAGAGGGCTAAAACTTGAAACCCTCGCTTTAGAAAAATTAATTTGCTTCATATATGAAATTTTACTCAATTTCTTCAATGGCCAGACTTGCGAATTTTTTGGAGACTAGATCTTATTCTCAAGGGCCTAGATCTAGCTCTATTCCAACTCTTTCACTTGATTTCACCTGCAAAAAATGGAGATAAAAAATACCCGAAATCCCAATTACAAAAAAATAATTTACAAATTTATTTTCAAAATTTACAAATATGCAATGTTTTTTAAAAGAAATTTTGAGAAATAGATTTTTATGGAGTTTTTATCTGATAAATAGCTAATAATACTTTGGAAAATAGATGCAAGTTACAACCTTAGCAAAGTTAGATAAACCACAACAAATATTTGAAGTCCAAACAAGGTCAGCTTATGCCCATAGTTTGTGAACTTGGAGCCCAAGGACTGGGGAACTTGCAACACTATATATTTTCCTCAAGAAAATATATAACCTAAAATAGAATGTTCTTATCACCATCACCATCACCATCACTTAAAAAAGATTTTGGGTCTAATAGAATGTCCTTATCACCATTTAATGAATAAACAAACTTTAAAAAGTTTAAGCACAATATAGGAAAGCCCGTATCCAGCACATACCACAAATCAGTGGACAATAAACACCATGATTTGCACCCGAAAGTCTTTATTATGATTCAAAAAATGTTCGCAGTGGGGCAGAAGCATTACATCAGTTTTTTTGTAGAATTTTGTCAGCCAAACATTAGATGGCTTTGACACACAAATGACTCTCTATATATAAATAAATCTTCCAAGTGGAAAAATAATGGGTAGTTGACTTGATCCTCGTCAAAATAATCTTGGCTGTCGATAAATCCTTGATCAACTTTTAATCTTTGTCATTGAAATAATTGTTTTTGAGGAATTTTCGAATTTCTCATATAACCCTTTTTTTATTAGCTCAATTAATTATTTTGAGTTAATTTCCTAAAAAATTGACTTTGACTTAACCACCAATGTCCAAGGGTCCAATTTTTCTTGAAATTTCCAATATTCCCTTGGTGGGGGGATTTTTCCACTTGGAGAATTTAATTTCTCTAGACATTTAATTTTGACTCTAATTAATTAAATTTCAGGCTTAGGATTTTAATTTACTTTTGTGTAAAAATTTAACTATTTAACACTTGAGAGGGGATTAATAATTTTTTCCACCCTCTAATATTTTAGCCATGGTGTCTAAGTATGAGGGACCATGCACTAAATATTTTTTACATAATATTTTTACAATTCAACTCTCAAAGGAGGAACACCAATTCAGTATATACCCTCAAATTACATACCTGATTCTGCGACATAATATGCTCTAATAGACCAAGTGATTTGTAATACAAGAATTTAGTCAATTAACTTAAATTATTCCCAAATTACTTTTAAATAAGACTCCACTAAAACACTAGAACTCACCGCAGACTTTGACAAATAATTCCACCCTAGCTTTGGGGTGAGTTTGGAGGGAAAAACTCTGTCGACTATCCGTGTTTAAAAACAAAAATGAATCAGTGAGATGAAAAACCTCCTTTGGCTTACCTAGGTTGTTATATATACACACGATCTTACTCGCATCATATACATCATATATTTGTAGAATAGGTTTACAATGACTCAATAAACAACTGATTGATGATCCAATTCTTTTGAAAAAATTGGTACATTTGTTTCCTTGGAACTTTGACAAAAAGTGTGCAAAAAGTCCTCAACATCTTGATCTTCTTCACTGTTTGATTCTCCACCAATGCTTTGAAAGAACATAACCATTTGAACACTTCATCCTTCCTCTTCAAGAAATAGATCCATGTTTTGCGTGAGAAGTCATCCACAAATATTGCATAATATATGTATCCTCCCAATGAGGTTACGAGCAAGGCACCAAATAGGTAAGAATGGACCAATTGAAGAAAATCAGTTGTCTTGATTTCACTAAAAGGGAATAGTCCTTTTGTATATTTCCCAGCTGCACATCCCTGACAGACTCCTTCACGGTTCATATTGAATTCGAGCATCCCTGTGACCATCTTCCTTACCCCAGGTAAGGCTTTGTAATGTAAGTGGGCAAATCTCTGGTGCCATTATTCACATTGAAGAGAAGTGTCACTTGCCAAAGCTCCCAAAGGACTTTCGCCAACTTGATAGAGACCATCAACCCTAAATCTAAGAGAAAATGCATGTTTAGGGTTTCTATACCAAATACGTACCCTTCCATCAATGAATGCTACCTTGAAGCCTTTGTCGCAGAAATAGACACCAAGTTCCTCTTCAAATCGGGTACATACAATATTTCTTGAAGATGTATGGTTTGACCATAATTCAAGTGAAGAGTGACAGTGCCTATCCCTTTCACGGGGTAAGTGGCATTATCTCCAAGTACATCTTTAGATTAGTTTTCTTCTCAATCAAATTTGTGAGGGCCTCCTTATGTCCAGTGAAGTTCCTTAAGGCTCCACTATTAATTAACCAATGATCCAAAGTATCCGAAGGAGAGGCAATAGATAGAGTAGAAATAAGATAAAAAACATCTTATTTTTTACAACATTACTTTGATCACACCTGACACTTCTTGTCCTTTTGGGAGGGTGACCAATTTCCATTTCGAGCAACAGGAGCATTCATTTTTCCTTTGTTGTCGAACCCATTGATCCTTTAATTGCCATTGCTCTCGTAATTGTTGTTGTTTATGTCATCATCCCTTGGAGGATTTTTCATGTGAGGGCACTCTCTAGCATAGTGGTCAAACCTATTACAATTGTAGCATCTTCCTTTGCCTCTTCCTGTGAATCCCTTCCTAGATCCTTGACCATATTTCCTTGGACCAACATCATTCTTCCTCTTTGCAAGTGCAGAGAAAGCGGTAGGTTCATTTCCAATGTTGGATTTATCTTTTTCCATCATTCTTGTCTCCTCTTGAGTGCATCTAGCCAATACATGCCATGGTCTTGAAAGACCTCCAAGAGCAATGAGAGTGAGTTCCCTGTCAGCGGTAACTTCTCCAATTTGAGTTATTCTCACGAAATAGGATTGTATAGACTCCTCTTTATCCATCTTGATATCCTTCAACTTGTTCTTGAGAAAGAGAATTTGATTAGCATTGTTCGCTTTGAACATTCCAACCAACTCATCATATATTTCCTTAGAAGTTCCCAAGTCAGAAATATAGGCAACCAAATTCTTTTGAATGGAGTCAATCAAAATTTTCTTAGCTTTGACCTCACCTTTTCTATGCTTCGTTTTCACAACGACATGTACATTTGAAGGAGGTTCCACCACTTTTCCCTGCACATAGTCCAATACTTCATGCTCCTCCAAATTCAAGTCCAAAGTCATATTTTATGCATGATAGCTAGATTTGTCATTGAGCTTGTGTTAATTTTAACTAAACATGTTCTTTGCTTAGGATGGTTACTTCAATGATCCATATTAGCCCATTTATCAATCTATTTCACTTCCATTAGTAATCACATAAATCATTGACAAAGTGACTGAAGAAAGAACATCAACGATAAATGCGGAAGACAAGCCAAGACACAAGAATATGGCTCAAGCTAGGGAAAAACCCTTGATCAATTCTTCTTATTATTTGAATCAAATGTTCAACACAGAGAGAGAAAAAATATTAATTCAAAGTCAAAATTGACTTGCCAATCTCTGTCTTTAGATAAATGGATGGTGTGGACAGAGTTGCAATTCTAAAGTAGTCAAAGGATGTCTTTTGAAGCTGGTGACATATGCTGCTACTGCTCAAGGGTTTTGAGCAAAGCACTGAGCTTTAGTTAGGGGACCCTAATCCTTCTTTAAGACACAATTATACTTATTGCCCTTCAACACTGCCTCCCTGCACTATTGTAGGTCTTGGAACCTTCATAGGTCACCCAACAATAGACAAATAAGCTACAACACTATATGCAGCCTTCATAGGACGTGAAAAACACCTTGGTTAAGCCTCTGCTACCTATGTATATCCGCGACTTGTTGTAGGTTGAGGGAAAACACCCCTAAACTAGGTCTCTCGGCGCTCACAACAGTGCTTAAACGTGCTACTATCATGTGGCCCACTGAACAAAAATAATGATCCATAAAACAAGCCCACAAATGCACTTAACTCACCTCAGCTCTTGCGTCCTGATCTGGCCAGATGTCTGCTGCCTTAAACCATCTTGAATCAACCCTAAGGAACCTCCTTGCTGATTGTTCCAAGCCCAGACATCTACGACCTCTCTCTGCAAGACATCCACACCTAAGAGGGAGACCACCTTTACCACAAACTCCTGCTAGTTGCCTCCTAACCCTAGCCTCATATCCGCTGCACTATTTCAAATATGCGATGCTCATAGGATGTGTATCCAAATGAGGTTGGAGGACACATATATGTACAAATAGACATGACGATTTGTCCTTATGGAGGTGACGTTGACCTTCACACTTGTGGAGGCAAATTTAAATTTCAAATTTTCAATTTTCCCGCCTTGATAAGGTCATGCCTTATCAAATTTCTTTTGAACAAATACATATTTTTCCTTATCTAAATTTAGTTATCTTTCAATCATTTTTTGTCCTCTCGAAAAGAGGAATTCAATGCCATAATTATCTTCTTCAAAAGACTTTCTCAAAGTGGAATTTGGCCCTAGTTGCCAATTTTAACAATCCCTCTCAACTAGGGAGAATTCCACTTGTCAATCCATTCATTATCATGCCATCCTATTGCCATGAACCATCTCTGTATCCTGTTTCATCTCTGCTGAACACTGATATAGATAATGAAGAATAATTGATCGAGAGTGAGTCACAAGACCTTGCCACTCTCCTCTGACAAAAGTCAGTTCACATAACCAGGGGTTGAACCCCAATCAGACTTGATCCCAAGTGATCAAGTTTTTAAACATCATGCATCCTAGACCTAGGGAGTACGACAATACACAATGCTATGGTCCCTATCCACTCTTCCCAACTCATTGGCTAGATGAGAGGTACTTCCCATGTGTCCCAGACTACATGGATAGGATGATAATGGAGCAATAAGAGGGAAAGAATAAATCACATCTTGCTCACAACCATACGTAGGGAAAGGATGAACCACATCCTACAGTCACATATCACAACCATCATAGGGAAAGGATAAACCACATCCTATGCAAATTCACTGAGAGTAGGAAAAGGATGAACCACATCCTACACGCATGACAACCAACAATCGTAGGAAGGAACCTACACGTGGGGAGAGGATGAACCACGTCCCACTGACATGTAAACTATTGATCGTAGGGAATGAGCATCCTACAAGTGGGGAAAGGATGAACCACATCCCACTAACATGTCCACATGTGACAACCGACAGATGCCTATATGCATCTCACACTGGGGTGTCCGTAAAAGAAGGTGAACCACTCATCTTGCTCACATGCCATAGGAGAAGGTGAACCACTCACCCTATGCTCTCATATATCATCATGGAGTATCACAGGGGAAGGTGAACCACTCACCCTATGGTCGTACATAGCATCAAGAAGTAGCCTAGGCCCCCAGGAGCTCCCAGAGCTCAATGTTCAATTGGGGCCCTCTTTGTAGGGTCTGTCCACGACTCCCTGCCTTTCCTTGAAGGAAGATAAAATTGAACATATCAAGAGGGCTTTATGAGGATGTCAATAATCTGTACATCCATCCTGTAATGTTGGAGCTTGATTGCTTCTTTTGTACCATATCCCAAATAAAGTGGTGCCTAACGCCTATATGATTGGGATGATCGTGGAACACGAGATTCTTTAAAAAGCAAATCCCACTCTACAATATACCAGTGTGGAAAAAGTCGGGAATAAATCCCGATTTTTTGATTTTTTTGGCTGGCCGATTAAATCCCGATTTTTTGATTTTTTTGGCTGGCCGTTTAATTTTGCCGACTTTTTCGAAAAACTCCCGACTTTAACGACTTTTTCAACTTTTGGACCCTTGCCGATTTAATCCCGACTTCGACTTTTTCCACATTGCAATATACAACAATTGTTTCGAGCACGTGCTCAAATAGCTCACTGAAGAGTTTCAACAACCAACTAGCTTCATAATAAGCCATGCATTCAACTTCAATAGTGCTCCCAGAGCAACAAAATCAAGAAATATAGCACGAGATGTACTCCTTTTACTCATCACACTGCCAACCAAGTCAGTGTTAGAATATCCATGGAATCTTATATTTCGACAGTGAATTTCTGACCGTAAATAGTAGCATCACAATGATATCTCAACAAGAAACTATCCAATATATGAGGCACATACATAGCTTGACTTAGAGGCATGTGAGAGGCATGTGATAAGTGTTTATCAAGAAAACCAGGGATCAACAACTTCTCCATCTCATTAGACTTTTAAGTGCAGGAAATAGTGTATCAAGGATTTCCATCTTGGCTTTGAAAGTCTTATATTGATATCAACAAACATCATTAATAGCCGCATTTTCAATCACTGCTCCCTCTAAATATTGGGAAAGTGACCTTACCCAAATCATTAAGGAGTTAACTTTGTTCATATCATTATCAAGAACTTTACATCAAGGAGTCCACAAAATCAAAGAGTTCATCATCAATGAGTCCACATCATCATCATTCACGAGTCCACATCATCATTATCCACAAGTTCACATCATTATCATTCACGAGTCCACATCATCATTATCTATGAGTTCATATCAACATTAAGAGATTATGTTAGCATCAAGAGATCCACATCATTTATATAATCAAGAAATCCAAGGAATAGAGTATATAGATCAACTATATCATCTAATTCATCATTATCCAGATTATCATCATCAAAGAGTAAGAATCAAGGAGTTCAAATCACCATTAAAGAGTCCAATCACATTATTCATGACATCAACCATAGTTAGCCAGGAGTACTTATTAACAAGGAGAACCATAGTTAGCATGGAGTACTTATTAACAAGGAGTACATATCATTTATCATTAAGGAGTTCATATCATCACCATCATCATTCAGAATTTTACATCATCATCAAGAAACATTAGTGATGATAAAAGACAATAAAAGAGATGTAAAATGCTTATCTTTTGAAATCTGGACAACTTCCTCTTAGTCGTTGCATTCATGCATCCAACCTAAGGGATAATTATAGAAATACTAGCTTTTCTATGAGTAGCCTATTCTTCCAACACAAGAGTATCATGTTTGCCATGCCAAGCGAATAGTAAGTATGCCATTATGAAAGATGACGTCTCTCATCATACGAACACTTTGTCTTCCATACGATTAATATAATATGTCATATCCATATGAGGATCATGTCTGCCATGTAATATGTCATATCCATATGAGGATCCTGTCTGCCATGTCACACATATCATAAAGATGACTGCCATATCATACATATTGTTTGCCATGACATACATATCTAGGGTGTCTGCCATGTCATATATACTGTCAACGATGTCTTTGTCACCGTTAATTGTATACATACTATAAGGGTGTACACAAACTTCTCCTCTTGAGCTCGGTCAAAGGAGAGAGGAACTCAGCCTCTCTTGCTAGTCAAAGTCAATTCAAAATTGTTAACAAATTTGTGGGCAAGCCCAGTCAAATGATGATGTCATCTTGTGGTTAAAACAATTTTGCAAATCTGCAGTCAACACTGGTCAAATGCCTCCTTTTGCCTCTGTTTTTGTGCTAGATAATGCGCCCTGCTTAGATAGACCTATCCCTGGTCAAAACGAAGTCAAACAGTCCTTAAAATGCCTCAGTCAATGCTGGTCAAACTTCAACTGAAACATAAAAGTAAACGTAGTCAAAAGAGCCTCCTGAAATCCACACGTGTGAGAGAAAGACCACTGCCTGCAACTTGTACAACCCAATCAGATGAGAGAGAAGATATGTTGAGTTGAAATGATGCCAAATGAGGTTTGAGGTCTCTCTTATTTACATGAATCCATGTGGGTCAAAAGACATGTCTCTTGGGCTTCATGAACCTACATGGTGGTGTGGCCGACCTTGACAAATTACACGTGTGAACTTCCCTTCAAAAACATATTTCTCCTTTTCTAATTTCAGTGAACCTTAATTCAGTTTTGGTCCTCTCGAAAAGAGGAATTTAGTGCAATAATTATCTCCATCAAATGCACTGTCCAAAGTGGAATTCGACGCTAGTTGCACATTTTAACAAGAAACATCACATACCATGGTATCTCGGAATGGGCCAATAGTAAAGGTCATGGCACAATGCTGGGAGACAGTAAGACAAGGGCCTTCCTTTTGGACCTACTCGAGATGATATGGGTTTGGGTGTGGAGTCGTGGGAAGGCCAAGGTGTTGAACCAAGTCTTGTGCCACAAGATTCTTTTGACTCTCATTATCGAGGATAAGAGATGCCAACTTATGCTTGATTTGACAATTGTGGGTAAACAAAGGTGCAGTAAAGGTGCCAACTTCATTAGTAGTCACGGGGATGAGAGTGTTGAAATTTGGTACCAGAGGACAGGTGGTTCCCTAAGGCTTTGATCTTTGGCTTAGGGAAAAGTGTCCAAAAGAATTTAATTTTTCTCTTAAAGTGACTTTATAATTTTTATAAAGGCAGTCAAATCTAATTTAAAAGTGACTTTAAGTGATAAAGTTACTAAAGTCTAATTTTAAAGTGACTTTAATAAAGTCAATGTGAAATTAGAAAGGAAAAGTGACTTTGGAAATAAATGACTAAGTGGCTCTTTATTAAAGTGGGGTGAATTAAAAAATAGAAAGTGAGATTTAAATGAGCATTTAATCTCAGCCCTAGATCTCAATCTATTTTAGCGATTAGATTTAGGGATCACCCAAAAGTCACTTAGGGTTGGATTAAAGGAGGAAAAGGTCGTTCATTCTTTCATGAGCAGATTGAGAGAAGGAAAGCAAGAGAGCAAGGGAGATTTCTGGATAGGGAGGAGAAGGAGACAACAGCTTGGCACACATTCCAAGGCAGCAGTTTAGCAAATCCGTATAGCTGAGTTAGCACACAGTGAAAGATAGATTTTGGCACAATTTTCTAAAAATCGAGGAACAGTTTGCACAGAAATCGAGGAGCAGTTTGCTGACACATTTTCCAAGGAAGGCCGTACAGCAAGTGGCTATACCTTGGCATGCAAATTGAGGCAAATCCGTACAACATATTGCTGGTTTTTTTTTTTTTTTTAATATTATCTGCATGCAAATCGAGGTCCGTACATCGTATTTATGGCAGCTTAGCATGCATTTCTAGGCAGGCCGTACAACAACATTTAAGGCTGAAAGTGGGCACGAAAATGGAGGATGTCGTACAACATTTATTGCTGTCCTGTTTTGCTGTTTGCAAGTATTTTCCAGTTGGCTGTGAGGCACGCAAAACAAGATAAGTTGTAAAAGTTTGCTTGCTGATTTTTTTGCCGAATATTTCTCACTGTAAAAAGCATTTTCAGAAATAAGAAAGAGCTCTCGAACTGGTTTTCCCCAAGAGTTGTAGGGGGTTTTTCCAGTGTCACTTTGACCAAAAATCACTGTTTAAATGTGTTTAATGGCTGTTTGTACCTGCTGATTTTTATTTCTGCATTTTCCAGCATTCTGTAAAATTTCCAGAATTTGTGTTTTCAGCATTTTTTTTTTTTGTTTGTTGAATGTATGGATATGGGAAAGGGCATTTAACTATTTTGGAGAAATAAGGTGAAACTGAAAACCGGGGTGGGAAATGAGAAATTTTTACAGAGAGAAGGGTCCACTTCAGTATGATTGTTGAGAGAAATAACTACAAGTCGGGTAGGGGAATTTGGTTGTTCAACCTCTATAAAAAAGGTCTTGTTAGGGCGCATATTTTTGAGTGCTCGCCATTATGTAGAAGCATGTGAGTCAGTGTTATGAAATGTACACCAAGAGGTATCGTGGGGTGTGGGGGATAAGGCAAGGGCCACATTAAAAGGACCCGTAGGAGATAGACCATTTATGGCTTGAGGAAATCAGATTTGAAGAACCACTTTACTTTCCACAACCAAGGCTTGAATAAGGGCCTTGTCCAAGGAAGTACTATCAAACAACTCAACTTTTCGATGAAAATCCATTAGTATTACCAAAATTAAATTTGATAATTAGTACCTTTTCCGGATGAGATATGGAGTTGAATGCACAACTTGCAGAAAACATCAATGTAAGCTTGCACTGATTGATTTGGTAGTTGCCGGAGTTGCAACCATTTGGAAAGGAACTTTTGGAGATATTCGAGGGGATAAAAACGTTCTCTTAAGGCTTGACATAAGTCATCCCAAGATGTGATATGTGTGGATCTGGTTTCTGCGATTCTCTGAGCTCAACAACCAAGGATATATTCTCGAGCTAAGTATCCTACGATGTTTGCGCCAAACATTCCAGACCGACGATTTGAAGCTTCATGCCCTTTTCCATCCTAGGACATGTTTTGAAATTGGTGGAGAGATTGCATAGCCAAGAATCAATAGCCTCACCGTTCATTTGACCCGAGAATTTGGGCAATTGAAAATGTGTATCTAGCTGCATTTGCTCTGGAGGGTGCCTTTGTTGTTGGAGTGTAATTAGCTCTTGAAGAGCCATGGCTAAATCATGGACTGGTGAGTCCACAGTTAAGGGTTCTTGACAATGTGGCATGATTTTCATCCACCAGAGGGATTGAAATTTATGACCCCAAGCTACAATGTGTGACAAGGATTTTAAGCAAGGAGGGACCACTGAGAAGGTTGCTGAATTATTAGGTCACGAATCCTAGAAAAAATCTTCGAACAGTTGATGGCTTCCAAGATCTTAGGTTCTGATACCAATTAATTTACATGCAGATTTGAAAATTGTCCAGAAAATCACATCTATAACAATGTAGATTCGAAAGAAGAAAATAACATAGAAGTTCTTGAAAACAATACCACCATTTTTATTTTATAAGTAGAGGATTTCCATTACTTCAAAAGATTACATAATTTTAGATGTTATTTAAAAAACCTGTTGGCCTCATTCTTACTAGATTTATTGGTCAATAAGAGCATGTTTAAATACATGATATATTGATAGAAAGACAACCGTCTACAAACACTAACTGAAAACCCTTGACACAAAAAGCAAACAACACAACAAAACAACCGACACACATCAATTGTTATATGAATTTATTGGTACTAGATAATTTGTAGTTGAAATTGCAATGGACGTGGCACTCCATGTTAGCAATCCGAGTTTCCAACCGGTCCAATTGCGCTTGAAAACTCCTCTGCCCTTTCCAAAGGCTCACCAATTTGTCGTGCATTGACGACAATTTCCGCTGCAGGTGGCCCATGACCTCAACAATTTCATTGTGGTCATCTTGGCATGCCCTATTGAGCTGGACCCGTGCATTGTGTAGCTGTTGAAGAATGAGTCAAATCAGCCTGGGAGTGAGAACTATCATCTGGAGGAAGGGAGAAGGGGAAATGCGGATCCATTGTCTCATCGAGCCCCTGCCCCAGAGGCTGTTGGTGGTGTTGTATTTTGCGTATGTTCATTTTGACAGTCCTCCTCTGATCAGACCAATTCCAATTTGACCTTTCCCTGGATCCACTTACATCCAGGGATATTTGATGCTAGCACTCTTTACGCAAGCTACGTAGTTACAGGTCATCCTTAGAATGGAACGAGAGCAGAATTCCAGTGACTCCCACCCCACTCCGCGCAGGCCAACCAGAAATTGTCACGCCACCGCTGGAAATCCAGTACACAAACCAAATACATCGCCTTGTAATCAACTGACACTTCGACTCCAGACCAATGGAGACCTAGACCTCCCCTCTCATACAAGCAATGGGTGACAGGGCTGAAAAAACGACGCAATTGGTTGGGAGAATGACCTCTTGGCCACGTGTACCAGACGATCACCTCCAGTCCTCAATTTTCTCAACCAGGTCAAAACACAACACCCTGTTGCAATTCTCAAGACATGACCCTCCCACCTCACTACCCAAACACGCCACAAAGTCTAGACAACCAAAGAAGAATAATACACAGAGCCAAGGTATTTAAGTCTAGGGGAAATCACCGAAAGAGCCGCCACGATCGACATCCGCGCAACCAGGATGGCTCTGTGCCTCCCCACCCTCTCTTCACCACTGCACGAAATCTCCGTCGTGCACACAACTACACGACCACGCTTCTTACCAACTCCCCATTTTGCTACAATGATCATACCCAAACGTAGCAACGAGGATAGCTGCTCTGCAAATGAATCCCGAATAAACCCAATTAACATTCTTGCACATAAATGCCGCTGGATCACCAACCGCCGCCGTTTAGGTCACCATCCATTCTTCTAGTACGCAGCCGAGATCACTATTAATGCCATTGGATTGCAGTACAATTCGAATTGATTCCTCCAAAATAGACGCATGCGATCCCCCTGCTAGGCGTTTCAGTTTTATTGGTTTTATTATGAGGCAGAGATCAATGCAAACATTCTCCTTATTAATTTAATTATAAGATACATTGCATAAAAATCAGCTATGGTATTAGATAAAGCAAATATATTGAGATATTTCCTTCTAATTTTAAATGTTTCCTGAATTTGTTTTTACTTCCAGATGCTAGAAAATAGGGCAATATTTCTTGGTTTCCCAACGTCATTCCATGAATATGGCCAGCGTTGGAACGAAACATCACATGTACAGGGTTAAAATTTGTGGAATAGCTATTTGTTTTCGGAACTTTTAAAATTCGACAATTTTGAGCAAGTCTGAAATTTGAAAATGAAACCATTCTTTAAATTTAAATTTAACATTTTTAAAGAAAATAGAGATATTTTAACCTTGTGGACGAATTCAAATTCGAGACTTGATTCTGACTGGATCCCTATCCACCTTTCCTTAGGCAGACTCGAGGTTTGTGGCTCTTTGCATACCTGAAACGGTATCTGTCAGACTACAGATCTTGTAGTTTTCTTTCTGACAGCGACCTGTCAGATTGATTACTTCCTTTTTAAGCCAATTTCAGCGCTTGGTGGCCCGAACTCTGACCCGGTAGGTTTCTTTCTGAGCGCGCCCTGTAAGATTGGTTTCGGCGGTTTTACCCAATTTTAGAGCTTGGTGGCCTTAAGTGATAGGCAGAGCCCTTAATGATTGGCACAGTATGCAACAGGGTAGTAGACCACGTACCCAGGTCCAATGAGTGCTTCTCACGGCCGTTTGGAGTACCTGTCTGTAGGTTCGATAGCCCAATCTTGGCCAATGTATGAAAAATCATGGGATTTTTCTTACATTTCAAATATCTGGAGAAAATCAGCTTGTTGCTCCCGTATACCTGCCCGGACAACCCTAGTCCAACATCTGGACACTCGATATGACATCTACCGCTTCATTTTGTCAAATGGATACCTAGCTGATTTTGTTTTTGTTATATATAGTAAAATGTTTTACAATTTACCAGGGA
>APFE030321253.1:23955-50702 GCA_000404065.3 Pinus taeda
CTAAGGCTTAACCGAGGATGGCATAAGGACACAAGGGCCTGGTTAAACTATTGGGAGATCAATGAGAAAGATGCTTTGAAAAACATAAATAACATTAAAGATATTGTTACTTCTAAGTTCAAAGAAAAATTGTGGTGTGAGAAAGATTTAGCGTCTAAAAGAAAATTAAGTTATTATAAGAAGGTCATCAACCCCACCCTTGAAGATGAAAAGTATCTCTCTATTCTAACTAGCTCTAAAAAGAAAATTAATATAGCAAAGATTAGAACGAATTCTCATGAGCTCCATAGTGAAACTGTCCGCTGGGTAGTTCCTAAAACGCCATGGATGGAAAGGATCTGCCATATTTGTGAGAATAGGAGCATCGAGGATGAAAACCACTTCCTCTTAGAGTGCCCTGCATACAACCACATTAGATCTCAATTTCACAACCTTTGTTATAATACTGACCTTCCTAGCCTTTTACAATGCCAAAATTATAGTGAACTCGGGAGGCTTCTCTCCAAGCTTTTTGAGCATAGGAATAAAATCTTAAATCAAAATAAATAATTTGTCTTTAGGTCCGATAGATCATTATTTAGTCTCAGCGGACGTTAACCACCACCACCATCATCATCATCATTATATATATATTGATATATATTTAATATAGAATAATCAACGTATGATAAAATTAAACTGCTAAAAATGCTACACATTAAAAATTTAATATCTAAGATCGTGCTTTTTAATCAATTATTTAAAATAGAAATTAGTCACACTCGTTAGTGAAAAATAAAAAAAGTTATACACAATAAAAGGTTACCTCATTCTTAATTTCCTTCTGTTGGGGAAATAATCTTATTTTATATTATTTTTTTTTTTAAAATAGTTTTTTTGAATTTCAATCTTAAAATATTTAATTTAAAATTATTTATTTTTGTTGTTATTTTTTAATTTTATTATATTTAAGTATTAAAAATAAAAATATAATAATAAAAATGTAAAAGCATTAATTTTATTATTTTTTTAATTAAAATATATTTATTTTTCAATAAAACTAAAAGTTAAAACTTAATAACATATTATTTTGGCTAATTAGAATCTAGCAGTTTTTAAGTGTGATTTGTTGGAGTTTTCTAGCAGATTTATGGTTCAGATTCATCAAAATTTTTTTTGTAGCCAAATTTTGATTTGTGTTGTTTAAACAATTTTTTTCACTGCATACATGGATTCAACACCCTCAAAAACCTCTGGCCCTTTGATTTTGAAGAGTTCACATGTCAAACTTGTGATTTCAATGAATCTTTGCCGAATTCTAGACAAATTAAATCATAAAATAAACCAGAAATCTTTCCAAAAAGTCACACTTAAAGGCTACTAGAACTAGAATTACTGGCATACTCAACTAATTAAAACTAACAGATACTCTTTCTACGAATAAAGAGTAATGAATATCCTCTATTAATAAAGAGTAATTACTATCCTTCCAAGCCGAAGACCATTTCACAGGTTCTCCACTTCCATTATCATCATTAGGAAAGAAAATATAGAAAATATGTAATAAATATGTGTAGCCATATAAATTAAATAATTAATAAATGTTAATAGGCATCAATTCATAATAAGCATCAAAACAATTTTTCACACTGTTAAAATTAAATAAATCATAAAAATAAACTAAATTATAACTTCATTTTAAATTATTATTATCATTTTTTTTGAATTCAGGGTTTTCTGACCCATAATTTTTATGAAAATAAATATTTTTGTGATAATCACAGAGGAGAAAATATCTTCGACGTTTTTTGAACCAACTAGTGTGGTTCATCTTCCTGAATATAAGGCAAGGATCCAACACCTGCTAATACTCCAACTATCATCTCTATTCAGATTGATCGGCCTCTTTTCAATTTCCAAAGGCCTCCCTAAACTTACGGTGATGAAAATGATCAATCTTTGCAATGACCCTAGCCTTTTTGATGCAAAAGTGATGATTTATCTTTTCTGCATGTTCTACCAAAGCAGAGGAGTAAGACCTTCCGCATGTTATGCCAAAGCAGAGGAGTAGGACCTTCCATGTTTGATGTCAGCTGCATGCTCATAAATCATTGATCGACCAATTTCACCAATGTATGGAGTGCCACAGGAGCATGGAATGATGTAAACACTTTTCCCATAATTTTATTTATTATTAATAATATTATTTATAATAGTAAAATTAATTTCATTAATTTAATTTTATTTTATATTTTAAATTTATCTATAATTTATTTTATTTATAATTTGACCATTTCATTATTAAATATTGCAGTCCCCATGTTAAACTTGGTTTGACTTAGGAAGACTGGATGATGTTGTTGTGAAACTTCCACTCCAAGATAGTATGGGAGTGGCCTCGAATCTGTTATTTTAAACCCCTTATGAAGTTCATGTTTGACCTGCTTGATGTGGTCTTCATGGTTGCTTATAATGATTAATCCATTAACATAAAGAACAACGATGACCAAGTTTTGATCTTTCATTATGAAGAATAATGTATCATTAGATTCATTACGCTAAAAACCAATGTGCCTGAGCTATTCATCCATTTTTGCATACCATGCCCTAGGTCCCTGTTTTAAGCCATATTAAGTTTCGATAAGTCTACAAATTTTATTCTCCTTTCCTTCAACTTCAAATCCTAGGGGTTGAGTCATGTAGACTTCTTCTTTTAGATTACCATTTGGAAATACACTTTTTACATCCATTTGATGAAGTGTCCAACCATACTGTGTAGCCAAAATTATAGCCATTATGATTGTATTCCATTTTGCTGTTGGGGCAAGTGTTTCTTCATAATTAATTCTTTCTTTTTGAGCAAAGTCTTTAGTCACAAGTCTTGCTTTATACTTTTCTATTTCATGATTTGCTTTATACTTAATACAATAAACCCATTTGTAGTTGATAGATTTAACATTTGGTGGACAATCTACAAGTTTCCATGTACCATTTGCAATTACCGAGTCATATTCTTCCACCATTGCTTGGTGCCATTCCTTATGCTTTACTGCTTCAACAAAAGTTATTGGTCCAAAAGAGTCATGAGTGACTAATGCAAAAAATGGATTGGATGGAACTCCTTGTTCCAATTTTACTTTGTTCATATTCATGAACATCTTTTAATAATTGTGTGAACCATTTTGGTTTGCTAGCTTGTCCTTGTGGAGAAGTTATTGCAATAGTTCTATCATTTGAAGAAGAATGATCTATCTCATGAATATATTCAATCCAATTTGATTTTCTTTGAGGAATTGATTTTTCTGCTTGCTTTTCCAAGTGACTGAGGTTATTATCAAGCTCTTGCATTGTTTGACTTTCTGTTTTATCAAAAACAACATCCCAACTAATAATAAATTCTTATTAGACAACAATCTATATCCTTTCTTTTCATTAGAATAACCGAGAAGAATATATTTCATGCTGCGATTTTCTAGCTTAATCCTTTTGTCCTTGGGAACTAAGGCATAGCAAGTGGAGCCAAAAACACGAAGATGTTTCACTGAAGGCTTAGTATCATACCAAGATTCATATGGGTTGATACCATCTAAAGCTAAAGTGGGGGATCGATCTTTTAGATAAACCACTGTATGAATTGCTTCTGCCCAATACTTTGTTGGTAACTCTTTTGAGTGCATTATAGATATGGCCATTCGAAGTAGTGTGCGATTCATTCTTTCTATATGACTCCATTATGCTGTGGAGTATAAGAATTAGTCATTTGTCTTCTTATTCCACTCCTTTAGCAATGATCATTGAGTTCATTTGAATGAATTCATTCCCATTATCCGCTCTCAAAGTAGCGATCTTCTCCTTGGTGGAATTTTCAACTAAGAATTGAAATTGTATGAATTTATCAAAGGCTTCTGATTTCTTCTTGAGAAAATGCACTCAAGTTATTCTGGAAAAATCATCTATGAAAAGAATAAAGTATTTATATCTACCAAGAGAGGTTTCCATAGGACCACATATGTCACTATGGATGAGTTGTGAACATCTGTTTGCTCTCCATATACTCGGGGAAAAGGATTCCTCTTTTGTTTTCCAATGATACAAGCTTCACACTTAGCATTTTCCTTTTTGAAATGGGGCAATCCTTTAACCATGTCATTAGCCTTAAGTTTACTAAGGCTATCAAAATTCAAGTGGCCAAATCTATAATGCCGTAATCATAGAGAGTTAGATGATAAATCCACTGATACTGCCAAACTAAGGCTATCAAAATTCAAGTGGCCAAATCTATAATGCCATAATCATAAAGAGTTAGATGATAAATCCACTGATACTGCCAATTTTTCTTTAGGAGGAATGATTGTTCCCTGTAGCCTTAGAAGTTTTCCATCTTCATATCCTTTTATTACTGTCTTGAAGTTATGTTTTTTCTAAATTGATTCTTATCCATCCATCTTCCATAATTATTTGATGACCTTCCTGTTTGATGAGTACTAGAGATAACAGATTTTTCTTAAATGTGGGAACATACCATACATTTGAAAATAACAATTTTCCAATTTCTAGAAGAGAAAAGTTATCTAATCCTTTTCCTTGAGGAGTCCGAGTTGTATTATCAGCCAAATATATTGGATTTAAATCCATACCTTGATATGTCCAGAAATAATCTTTTCTAAAGCATATATGTTGAGTAGCGCTTATATCAAGTATCCAATCATCTTCAAAATCTTTTCTTTGTAATTTGTTGGTAACCATTGCATCTGCAAATTCATTTTCTTGAGATGCTGTGAACACATAATCTTTCTTCATCTGCTACATATTGTGCTAATGTGGAAGGATTAGACTTAGAATATTGTTGGAAATTTTGTTTATTCTTTGGTAGATTATCATTTCTTGTTTTACAGTCTTTTGCCACATGGCCAATGCGAAGACATCTTTTGCATTTAGATTGACTTTTTTCTTCACCTTGTTGAGATTTCCTATAGTATTGTTGATTTTGATCAGTTCTTCCTCTTCCTTGGCTTCTACCATGACCATGACCATAATCTTGACTTCTTCCTCTTCATCTGTAATTATCATTGGACCAACCTCTTCCTCTTGCATTGTAGGAGCTTCTTCCTTTGGTACTTTTATTATAAGTATCTCTTCCTCTTGCATGTAGGAGCTTCTTCCTTTGGTACTTTCATTATAAGCTCTTCCTCTTGCATTTTCATTAAATGAGCTTTTACCTTTTGAGCTTTCTTCCTTTTTACCGAAGGTTCTTCCATGTTAAACCAACAAATAACTACGGGAATCGAAATTTTGATTTTTCAACTTGTCAACCATCTGTAATGTTTCTAGAAAATGATTATATGATGGTTGCAAACTTTTCATTAATATGTTGGTCATTAAACTTTCTTCCACATCTTTAAAACCGGATTTCAAAAGCTCTTGCTAAATATTCTTCAAATAAGAGATGTATTCTATAACATCTCACCCTTCAACCAATGTTTAAGCAAATTATTATGAAGTTCAACCCTTTTCTTTTCAAATTGAGTATCAAACATATTTTTAAAAATATTTCGTGCAGTCCATGTATTAGATTCATTTTCAATATGAATATATAGCTTTTCTGTTATAGAATATCTCAATAATGCAAGTGCCTTCTCATCTTGTGTGCTGTATTTTTCTAGTTCTTTGGCATCAATAAGGCTTAGTTGGACTGTCTCCATTACAAATATCTTTCCACAAGTCATTAAAGACTAATGTGTTTGGCATATGATGAAACCAAGTCATGTAGTTCTTGGTTCCTTCCAATTTTTCTAATTCAAAAAATAAATTTACTAACTTTGACATGATTAATTATAGATCAAATACCCACGATCAAGAAAGTGAAGTCAATAATGCACAAGAGACATTGCATACACAATGCAAATGAGTGCCATAGGGGCCTGGCCATTGCACACACATTGCAAATGAATGCCATAGGGGCTTGGCCTTGACCCTCTCTTATAGTCTTGTTGAAAAATAAAGTGGTTGATAGTGTTAGTTTTTGGTAGTATCGGAAGTGCTCTAGTCTTGAAAATTGGTGAAGAGGCTAAGAACCTAGAAACCGTTTGGTGAAATTCCACACGGATTGTATTTTATTAAAATAATTAATATTTTTAATGGGGTTCATAAGTCTAAACTTAGGGAAATTAAAATATTAATGGGTATTAATCAAAATATGTGTGAGAATGATCTAGAAGGCGAATCAAGTCATGTTTTAATCTTAGTTGTTGATTAGAGACTTAATCTCGGTCGTTGAAGTCTCAACATGAAAAATATAAGAAGAAGGCTTGGGGTTCATTTAGAAACAAACAGAGAGATTGAAGAAATCGATTTTCTGAGGTGAGAAGTTCTCATGAGGAAAATCGATTAGGGAGATCTTGCAGCAGGGGGTAGTGAGATTTCGGGAGGACTTTTTGGAGAATACAAGGCAGAGAAAGGACAAAAGACGTCTAGAGGATGGATGACGCTGGCCTACGCAATGTTGACGCAAAGGCAATGCAGTCAGTGAAGGGAAGTCGAGTTTCTGCAGAGGGAATTCAAAGTTCAGGTGCCAGAAGCCAGGGTTTGAGACTGGAGGCAAGAAAGTCGAATTCTCAGCCAACAGAAGATCCAGAGTAGAGAGACAGCGTAATACCTAGGAGGGGTGATGCAAAAGCTGCCCAAGGTGACACAGTTTGAAGCAGAGGCCATCAGAAGGTGACGCAAAGCCTCCCAGAGCTGAGGATCAATCACTCATTCTTCAGTGATATGGTGAGATTATTTCACCAGTCTTTTGTCCAGTATTTTCTTTGTAAAGGATTTATAGTTGAAGCATCCTAGATTTGTATTCAAAATTTTCTCCTGCATAATAATAAACCGTCAGAGCTGTTGCATCGGTTTTTCCGCATTGGGTTTTTCTAAGGACTATTTTGTCCAAAAATAAGTGTGTCCTATTTATCTTGTTCTTTGCTCAGTTTCCTTGTTTCATGTAATCAAATTTAAGTGTAGGATGCATAAGTAATTTGCTTCAGTGTTCAGAAGATTAACTTGATGAATGTAATTAGGTGAAGTAGATTCAGATTTGCTGCAGTAGGGGTTCCTTGAGGATTAAGAATTTTCACATGGTATCAAAGCATTGATTTTGAAACAGGGAAGAGCAGATCCAACACTGAGCAGAGAGGCCAAAAGTTGCACTTGGCAGCAATTCAAATCCTCTTGAAGAGATTGCGCAGTCCTTGCTGGGAAGCAGATATTCCGAGAAAATCTCTCTCTGAGAGAGTCGACAAAGAGGTACGATTTCCGGATTGTGAGCTTGTAGAGGCAGAGCGAGTGACATAGAGCCTTAGAGCAGTGCTTGAAGGGCGTAGTTTCTGTCAGGGCAGAAATCCGCCGGAAAATAACGAAGACATGTAGAAGGGGAATTTTCTCCTTAGAGAAATTTTCCCCATAAAGTTTGAATTTCTCACATGTTGAGCAGTGACTAGAGGAGTCAGTTCGACAGTTGGGTGAGATGGCATCGCATGGGCTCAAAGATTAGGCTAGGTGGAAAGGTGCTTCCAACTATGTCATATGGAAGACCAGAATCTTAGCTGTTATGGAAGAATACGGTCTCGAAGCCTACGTCAAAAGTGTTGTAGTTGTTCCTGCTGACCATGATCAAAGGAAGAAGTAGAAGGCCGAGGAGGGGAAGGCGAAGAGGCTCATTCTTGATGGAGTTCGAGATCATGTGGCCTCACACTTGCAGGGCAAAGGATACAACCTGAGAGATGTGGGAAGCCTTGTCTTCACTGTATGAAGGCTATTCTGAACAACGGAAGATGTACTTAGAACAGAAGTTGCAGTGGACCTTTGATGCAAAAGGGAGGAGTTAACTCCTATCTTTAGCGTAGACAGGACACTAGAGACCAACTTGCTGTAGCGAGGTCTACTCCTCAGTCAACCGCGATGGTGAGGATAACCTTGAATGGAGTCTCAAATGAATGGCAAGTCTTTGTCCAAAGCATATTGGGTAGGGAAAGACTACCTTCATGGGAGGAGATGCAGGGAACTCTTCGAACTCTTCAACATGAGGAATTAAGGTGGGACCTAGTCAAGGTCAACTTCAATGGCAACAGTGGGAGTGGCACGGAGACCAAGGAGGAGGAGAACGCAACTCTAGCATCAAAGGGACAACAAAAGCATAAGCGGAAGAAGGACATTTCGAAGGTGAAATATTTCAGTTGTGGCGAGATGGGCCACTATGCATCCCAGTGTCCTTTGAAGAAGAAGGATAAGGATGGGAAACATGATCCTAAGGCTGCTCCAACAAATATTGACAAAGATGAGTTTGCATGAGTGCCCACGCATCTCCAAGAGGGAGATGGGGCGATATTGAGCTGTAGTCAGGAGGACTACATGTGGGCAGGATCCTTGAGGAGTCCACTTCTTGGATCAATTCCTTGCTACAGGAGCCTAAGATTCAACAATAGCGAGATGGACTCAGTGTCAGATGATGGAGTGGATTGTTTGGAGGACAGATGCAGTAATCGAAGACCAGATGCTGTTTAGCGCAGAGCGAGGTTGGCAGCAGTGCAGATGGCACATTGTAGAAGTCAACAACAACGCAAAAGATTCAGAGGGTTAGAGACTAGTAGCAATTAGATTCCAACATTCATGGTATTATGCTGAACACAGTTCAGTTCAGTTAATTTTGGATGGTTTTCAGTTGTTTCTCTCAGTATGAAGGCAGTGTTAGCAGTGGCAGCGTAGCAGCATAACAGATGCAACATTTGAGAGGGAGCTGTAGTACAAATGCAACATTTGAGAGGGAGCTGTAGTACAGATGCAGCAGTGGCAGTGTCATGGCCAACAGTACAGTAGCAACAGTAGCACAATGTTAGTGGCAACAACAGTGCAGAAAGGAGGTGCTTCAGAGACAAAGCATCATGCTGGTGGACATTGTTGCTAGAGCACTTTTCTCGCTAAGAGGGAGTGTTAGTTTTTGGTAGCATCGAAAGTGTTCTAGCCTTGAAAATTGGTGGAGAGGCTAAGACACATGAGTTCTAAAGAACCCAGAAACCGTTTGGTGAAATTCCACCCGGATTGTATTTTATTAAAATAATTAATATTTTTAATGGGGTTCCTAAGTCTAAACTTAGGGAAATTAAAAATATTAATGGGTATTAATCAAATATGGGTGAGAATGATCTAGAAGGCGGATCAAGTCATGTTTTAATCTTAGTCGTTGATTAGAGACTTAATCTCGGTCATTGAAGTCTCAATAGAAAAAGTACAAGGGAGCTTGGGGTTCATTTAGAAACAAACAGAGAGATTGAGGAAATCGATTTTCTGAGGTAAGAAGTGTTCAGGAGGAAAATCGATTGAGGAGATCTTGCAGTAGAGGGACAGTGAGATTCCGGGAGAACGACTTTCTAGAGAATACAAGGCAGAGAAAGGACAGAAGATGTCCAGAGGAGGGCTGACGCTGGCCTACGCAGTGCTGACGCAGAGGCAACGCAGTTAGTGAAGGGAAGTCGAGTTTCTGTAGAGGGAATTCGAAGTTCAGGTGTCAGAAGCCAGGGTGTGAGACCGGACGCAAGAAATTAAAATTCTCAACCAGCAGAAGATCCAAAGCAGAGAAGTAGCGTAATACCCAGGAGGGGTGACGCAGACACTGCGCAGGGTGACGCAGTTTGATGCCGATGCCATCAGAAGGTGAAGTAGAGCCTCCCAGAGCTGAGGACCAGTCACTGATTCTCCAGTGGCGGGGTGAGATTATTTCACTAGTATTTTGTCCAGTATTTTCTCTGTAAAGGATTGCTAGTTGAAGCATCCTAGATTTGTATTCAGAAGTTTCTCCTGCATAATAATAAACCCTCAGAACAACTGCACCAGTTTTCCTGCATTGGGTTTTTCTGGGATTATTTTGTCCAAAAATAAGTGTCCTATGTATCTTGTTCTTTGCTCAGTTTCCTTGTTTCATGTAATCAAATCAGTGTTGTGAACATCGCAATTAAATCCGATTTTTTTGCTCCATCGATTTAATCGCGATGTTCGCAACACTGATTTGATTACATGAAACAGGGAAATTGAGAAAAGAACAAGATACATAGGACACTTATTTTTGGACAAAATAGTCCCTAGAAAAACCCAATGCGAGAAAACTAGTGCAACAGTTTTGAGGGTTTATTATTATGCAAGAGTACTTCGCTGATTTAATCGCCGATTTTTTTCGGCGATTTTTTTCTTTTTCAAAAAATCGCGATCTGACGAGTAAAATTCATGAGTGGTGGAAACAACGGGTTTTAAAACCGATTTTTGGTATTTTTTTTGTCATATTTTTTCAGATAGTGGGCAAGTTTGAGAGCTAAGGAGGAGAGGAAGTCATCTACAAGGGCAGAGGAGGAGAAAAATGAAAATTTTTAGCATCCCAAGCAAGAAAAATTCAAGATTGGACCGAATTTCTCCAGCAAAGCATGGTTTCCAGGTACGAATACCAAATTTGGCCATTTGTTTTTGATTTTTTTTCTTGTTTTTGCTCGGGTTTCTATAACCCATAGATTATCAATGATTTTTGAGTGGATTCGATTGTGTTTTTTTGTTGTTGCATAGAGTGGAGAGAGTTCATTTTGGTAAAAAATACAAAAACTTGATTGTTAGATTTATAAGTTTAATTTCTTCTTGTGCTCTATTTTTTTTGGCATCGTTTTTGTTTGGGTTTAAATGTGTATTTTTTCCATTATTGTTGAATGAGTTGAGGTTTTTTTTTGGTCAAAAATTCAATGTGTTGTATGTAAATTTGATTTTTATTTTTTTAACTTGCAATTCTTCTTATGCCCTAGGTTCAACTTCAAACTTCATCTTACATTAAAACTCAAGATTTCAACCAAGTTACAAATATGCTAAGGAAATTGGACCCTCTGTGGGAATTTAGTGAACCTGATGGAGGGTTTGACAGATCAAATTTGACTTGCAAGTTGTTTGGGCATCATATGACAGGGGATTATACAGATTGAAGTATTACTTTGCACAAATCCCTGGACATGAGGTAGGGCCTTGCACCAATACAAATCTGGAAATCATCCGAAGAGCCCTGAGGTCATTGGAAGAAATAAAACAAATAAAACTGTCCAAGTCAGCTCTAAGGAGTCAACTAGCAGGGAATAGAGTGTTAGAAAGTGAATATGAGAGTAGCACTGGTTCTATTTCAACATCAATATCTACAACCAACCCTGTAGCTGCCTCATCATATTTGTTCTTAGAACCACGTCTGGTTCACAACCATCTATCTCTTCAATTATTAAAAAAATGAGAAAGAAGAAGCTAACAAGTTGTTGGACAAGTTTCTTCTTTGAAGTGATATTCCTTTCAACATTGCAAGGAATAATCCATTTTTCCGGCCTACTGCTAATGCTATTGCAATTGTTGGTCCAGGGTACAAAGTTCTTTTTTATGATGATTTTAGAGGCAACATTCTTCAAAATGAAAAAGTTGACTGCACCAAGAGATTGGAGGAGTTTAGGGCATCATGGACACACACATGATCAAATGGTTAGACCGATCAAAATGGTAGAAGCCTTATAAACTTCTTGGTTAATTGTCCGAAGGGGACAATGTTTATGAAATTTGTTGATGCATTTGCACATATCAAAGATGCACGATTATTATGTGATTTGCTGGATGTGTTTATTTTGGAGGTGGGTCTAGAACATGTTGTCCAAGTCATAATGGACAATGTTGCAAAATTATGTTGCTGCTGGCAAGATGCTTATGAAGACACATCCTACTTTATTTTGGGCACCTTGTGCTGCACATTGCAATGATTTGGTGTTGAAGGACATAGGAAAAATTCTTTTTGTCAAAGATATTGTTGACTCATAAAAAAACATTACAAAATTTATATATAATCATGCATTTGTGCTTCATTTGATGAGAAAATTCACCAACAACAAGGAGTTGGTGCGCCCTGCCATTACACAGGTTGCCACCAATTTCATATCTCTTCAATTCTATGTGGGATGTGAAGAGAATGTTTCTTTCAGATCAGTGGCGTGTTTTGGCATTTAGCCGCAAACCAAATGGAGAGGCTATATGCATATTAATTTTATACCAGAAACACTTCTAAGCGGGAGTGCATGAGGTGTGCAACATTACTAAACCTTTGGTAAAGGTTCTTCAATTAGTTAATGGAGACAAGCCCACAATAGGCTGCTTGTATAAGAGCATGAGATCTTATAAATATAATCAATAATTAAACTTATAATAAAAATAAAAATAAATTTCTATTTATATTTATATTTATAATTATAATTAATAATTGAACTTATTTAAGATCCATTTTTAAACTCCATTTTTAACTCCGGAAAGAATTTTTTCCCCTTCAAAAATTCAATATTTTCATACAGCTTAGGGTGTAAATATCTTTTTAATAAAACAAATTAAATAACCCAAATATTTCTCCCCTTTTTTTTCTTTCAAATAACCTCATCACTCCAATGTTACGTACAGCATTTTATAGAGCATTGTTGTTTCAAGCAGCCTGGCGCAGGGGCGGAGCCAGCGCACGTGCCCATGTACTTGATTTCGCCATTTTAATGCTCGAATCCCTTCGTTAATCTGTTTAATATCAGTAGTAATGAATTTTAATTCTGACAAGCGTCTCATAGGACATTACGATGGGCCACTGACAAACCTCTCAAAGGGCAATACGATGGCCGTCCAGCTATAGATCATGGAGTGATTCGCTACTCCAGATCAACCGATAGGGCTATTAATGTGTGGGAACGAGAAATTCCCATCCACATGAATTCGATACTACAACATGCCAGGTATCTGAGAGGCCACAAGCTTGCGGTTCTGTCTCTAGAAACCGTTAAGATTCTCTTTTTCTGCGGGAGTATGGACCGAACAGGTAAATATGGCGGGTCACAATAGCTCATAACCAATTGCAAATAATACTTCACTCAGATCTCACTTATAACCATGCTCTGTAGTTGCTATTCAGCGGAAAGAGAGTCTTCTGCGGATTATCTGTTGCTCGAGGGTTGTCGGATGATCATGTTACGGTGGGCAGAGCAAGACACTGTCAAGATGAGAGGCAAAGGGCGTGAGGCTCTGCTAGATCTATTCTTCGTTCACGGCCTCAGCTCTAAATCTGAGATGGCTGGCCGAGAAGGAGGAACTGAGACAGCGTCCAAGCACAAGAAAGGTTCGGCAGGAGGTGTAGGTGATATAAAGGCAATATAGGCGAAATATTACTTTTCAAAGAACAATGAGTTTTTAGCATGGCTTAAAGAGGAGCGGGGGATGTTTTTCTCTAATCGCTCTTCAGAGAAGACTCGAGTTATTTATGAAATGCATAAATGCATGAAAGAGTAGAGAGTTGCGAAGTGAATACTATGGAGCCATTAGCAGTTCTCCTCGGACAGATCATAATTGGGGATTCAAAATAGGCAAGAAAACAATATTTGAAGATCCCGTTGAAGAGAGTTCTATTTCTCGACAAAAAATTCCAGAATTTTCCCACAGGCATTAATAATTGCCAGATTGATAAGATCTGGTCAACTATTCAACACAAAAGCCCTTTTTTACTTTTTTATTTTTATTTTATTAAAAACCATTAAAACCACTGATATAGATTATATCACAACATAATTTTAATTCATAACTTCAAAGAATTTTCAAAAACATTTCATGAATCAATAGGCCACCTCTAACATAAAATCCTTTGCTGATGAAGAGACCACGCCCCAGCTTTCAAATTTTTGTCTCCAAAAATCCATCGCCTATGTCTCATCACGATTCTTTCATTACACTAACCCCCTTTAACATGGATTTGATACCATGATAAAATTTCCACAAGTGTCCTCAGACACAATTTTTTTAATAAGAAAAAAATCTTACATAAGGGGGAGAGATATAGCATATATATAATCTTTTTAGCGTTATCTCAACCTGCCCTGTGACCTTGATCGACAACTCAGGGATAATCACCATGAGAAGGTTGTGATAAGGTCTACAACAAAGCTAGAATTCATTTTATTATTCTATAACATTTTTTCCGAGGAAATTTTTTTAACTCTATTCAACCTGAAAAAACAAGGACAGAGTTACGTTCTGCAGATGCCCAAAGACACTCAATCAATATCAGCCTTTCAGCTGATGCACCACTATAAAGATAAAAAAATAAAAAGAAAATAGAAAAAATATTTTTCAGGGTTAAGTATGATACAAATAATTTATTTTCCCCTTTTCACCTTTTCTTCTTTCCACCTTTCTCCAAACTTCTTGATTGGAAGTGGATGTAACTGTTGCCATATTCTCTTCACCTTCATTAGCTTGAGTTTGTTCTTCTGGGTTCTGATTATCTTCCTCTAGCTCTACATCTTCCTCTTCTATATTATTTGGAAACTGCCATCCCCTTTGCTTTGGGCCGTGTCTTTTTTCTTTTTTGGTGCTTTTCTTGCTTGAGGGCAGGAATTCTGCAAATGCCCTATGGAAACAATATCGACATTTGAAAGTCGTGTTCTTATAATCAAGAACCTATGTCCACTCAAAATTTTCTTGTTTTAACAAGAGACGATTTGGAAGACCCTTATTGAGGTCTATCTCAACACTTATCCTAACAAAAGTAAATATTTCCTTTGATGTTCTACTCGAGTCTGTTGTTTTGAAGTTGCCAAGGATATTTCCAATGGCCTCCTATACCAGATGGTGCCAGAAGGGAGGGTGAAGGTTTGGTAACCTTACCCATATTGACATTGTTGTTATAACCATATTTGCTTTATCAAAGCTTGAAAACTATGGCGTTACAAAGAGCTCGACTCTACCCTAGTACCACAAACCTTCATTGAGAGCTTTGCCCCTAGCTGTGTCTCAAAATGTAGTATGAAAAAACCTTTTGAGTACAAATAGATATTGCACTTCTTTGTCCAAGAAGAGTGCACCCAAGCAAATAAATCTTCCGGTTTGGGCTAGAAACCATTAAATCGGCATATTAGTGTTCCGAAGTTTAAGAGCTCTTTCTTCTAGAGCCCTTCTAAAGTGGGTTGACTATACAGACCTGTAAACAACAATGAGCAGCGTGTTTTGATGATCTGCAAAATTAGTTTTCAAATTTGGGGATTTAAACTCTATGACCGATATTTTCTCTGTTTGCTACACTATGTAAGGACCTGGCAAAAAAGGAGGCTGTTCGGCTGGAGTAACATTCTTCCCTTTAAGTGCGTCCTTGAATGAAGTGGGTCCATTAGTGCTTTTGGGATTCTCATTAGTGTTTATGGGATTCTCATTAGTGTTTCAGTGGGTAGAAGACCCTCCCCTCATTCTCAAACTTACAAAAATTATTGAGTCTTGACCCACTCCATAATCTTCCAGTTAGTGCTGATCTTGTAATACCTTGCCTTCATATACGAGAACCTGAAGTGTTAAAGGTATACCCATATGGATTAGGATGGTATGCTTGAGATTTTCCACTAGCCCGAACCCAAAAACTTGAGGATTTTCCCCTAGGATTTTCTCATCACTAGATCTGAGATCTTTTTAGGCACAGTTGAGTAGATCTATGTTTTGAATTCCTCTATCTTTTGTCACATCTCTGGATCTGGCTGTGGCTGATCAAACCCATATCAAGCCGTACAAATTGTGGATCTTTTAGATCTGCATGTTCTGTATGAAAAAAAAGAGCTGGATGCCATGGGATCCCCAAGTTCCATGAAAGTTGCACTTCCCTCTCCTCGATCAAACTGGCGAAGGAAAACAGATCCGATCTCTGTGGATTTGGGCAAAACCCCAATCCACTCGTACCTCTCAACGATAGGCTCCACGTATGGGCGAAACCACACTGACCAACCACGCGATCAACCAAATCCGTGATAGAAAATGATGTTTCTACAAGATAAAAGAAAGATAAACCTTTTTTAATTCTATACAAGTTTAGATCTGGATCTACTAGGGAGGGATCCGACCTCCACATTCTTGTAACCCAAAAGATCCCTTCTCCCTTCTTGTAGTGATGACAACTGTGCAGGCCAGTTCACAGCATGGTGTCAGCGATATCCTAACCAACATCACATCTGAGCAAACAAAATCCAATCCATTCACACGACGGAGATGCTTGGTGTTGAGATTGGTAGCTTGGGAGGTACTCCAAACCCTAGGGTTTGGTGTTTTGGAGGAATGGGCTCCACAAATGGTTTTGTGGGCTTAGAACCCAAGGTGTGGGGTTTGCACCCAAGCTTGTGGGTGTGAAACCACAAGGAGATTTTGACATGTGACCTTTGGAGATTGTAGAGGACCCTAAAAGGAGCTACGGGGTGCAAAAAGCACCAAGAAAGGACATGTAGAAATGGAGTTATGAATTTATCTATATGTTGGATGAGCTTGTGGCACATAAAGTCAACTCGACTGGGTTTAAAGCGTGCCCAAGGACAGTTCGTTGACACCCTAGGTGAGTCATATAATTAAGAGTGGATGTGGAGGCTAGTTCTCACATCCAAGTGCATCATTTCATAGCAATTCATCATCTGAAATAGGCAATAGGCCTACGAGACCAAGCAAAGAGGAGGATGAGCACATTCCTATGACTGTTTGGATTTGTTTTGGGCCGCAGATCTTGGCAAACCTCAGCGAAGGAGAAGAGAGTTGTTTGAGCACCTCTTTATCATTCTTTCATGACCGTAATGATCAGGAATAGGGGCCAAGTTGTTTGAGACAGATCTGGGATTTTTGTAGTGTGACAAATTTCACTATTTGTGCGGGCTGTAGGGTTTTGAAGTATTGTAGGAGGCTGAAGCCTTGTTTGGGTAGCCTTAAGAGAGGTCGAGACCCCTATTTGTGGAGCAGACCATCCAAACTTGTGAAGGAAACTAGGCCACAGTTGTAGGAGCCTTCTGGATGCATTTGGAGAAGGGTAACAACAACTGTTAGAAGCCCTAACTAGTGAGCAGAAGTTACAACAGTCTACACCAGCCAAGGAAGAGTCAAAGGTATGTTATGCTGATGAGTTTATGTATTGGGCATCTTGTGGTTGTTGAAGGGCAACACGTAGGTGCTCAAAGTAGCCCTAGATCAACTTGTCAAGAAGGACATTGACAACTAGAAGGAAGGGTGAAGTTTGGTAAGCTCAGACTGATTCTTGAAGGACAAAGGAAGGATGCCAGGGGAGCAAATTACATCAACCCGAGTTCATTGTTGGAGAAGGACATCTTGCAGTGATAGGTAGTAGCTCTCCGACCCACAGTTTGTCTTAATTGGAACAACGTAGGAAGGCAGTAGAGGGAAGAAGTCCCAAAGGAGCTGAGGAGTAGCAGTAGGTAGTTGAGAGTTGTTCACAAACGGAGTTGTGAACAACTCAATAGGAGTTTCGATGTGTTGATGGACTAACGATCAACTAGAGAGAAGATTGGGGTTGTGTTCAGTGGCATAAAGGAGTTGGTATATTGATAGAGGTAGGAGCTGCAGATTGGGAGCACAAGGATCAACAGTGTGTTCAAGGTACGACTAGAGGAGCTGTGATCATCAGAGTATCTTGTTCTTGTATTCTTGTACTAGTGGATGTATGAGGGTCATTATCCTTGGTACAAGATCCCCAAACAATTGTATTATCAATTTGTTAATTTAACGAAGTTGGGTTATTGTAAAATTGTAAAAAGTTGTGTATATTTTGTGCACTAGTAAATTTATTGTTGTATATTGTTTTGTCGTGAAAAGTAGTTTGTTGTGATACTTGGATTGGTAGCGTCAGTGATTAGAAGATTCTAACCTAGGCTCCAGTATCGTGGAAAAGCAACACTTGGCACCCGAACTGAAACCACCGCATGTACTAGGGATTAGCTGAAGCTAGATGGTGATGCCAAAAAAATCTCTGTGAATAAAAAACCCTAGCCAAGAGGAGTTGCGATCTTCAACTACATCAACTAGATTGTTACAGTATCTTGTTCTTGTATTCTTGTATTAGTGGATGTATGAGGGCCATTATTGTTGGAAAATGTGCAATGTGGCAACTAATTACTTCAATTTTCCTTAACCTTAATATTTGCTTGTGAGCTTAGTTAATCTTCTTCTGTTTTTTAGTTAGATATTTTCATCAAACAAATATCAAGAATGAAACAATAACAATAGAGGACAGAAAAATTAGGCTCTCAGCCAGGGCAAAAACCCTCCAAGGGGAAAACCCAGAAACTCCTCTTCTTATAGAATTTGCTTCAAAATGAGACACAAAGACCGAAATCTAGACCAAGTCTTTCTCCAAGTATCAAGTTAGCCCTCCAACAAGTCTTTCCCTGATTCTACACCAACCAACTTCAAAGTGTAACTTCGATTTTCCAGGCTGCGAGCTTCAATACTGCAACTCGTCCTACAACTTCGACCTTCTAATTTCAGCCTTTTTGCTGCTACATAAACCCTAATCCAACTTCCTCCTGAGACCTTCCTGTAGCAAGACAGCTCCTCCCAAGGTCAACAAGGTCAAGGTAGGGTATTCTTCCCTCCAACCACAAGATACTGCACTTCGTCCTCCTACAACTCAGACTTGCAACTTCGGCCTCTTTCTACAACTCTAGAAACCCTAAAACTTCACACGTGTGAGAGATTCCTCTGATATGGCTCTTATTCTTGGGCATATGCTCTTTCTTAGCTTGTCGCTCCTATGACTTCCGATAGCTACTCTTTGATTCTCGATAAGTTTCTCTTGCTCCGATATGACTTTCAATGGCTTCCTTGATGGCTTTCCTCCTTGGCTTCTTGCTCTTGATATTTCACGGATATGCTCTGCTTCTCCTTGGATTCATATCATCATTTAGTATCCCAAAATATTGCCATATTGACATCAATGACAATCTAGATAAACAAACCGATATTAGCACTCCCAGATTTCACTTAGCGTTTCACATTGGAGTGCGATGCATCAGGTGTAGGGATTGGGGCAGTCTTGTCCTAAGGAGGGCAGCCCATTGCTTTCGAGAGTCAGAAGCTTCTACTTCATGAGCTGTCGTATTCCATTTACGACAAGGAGATGTTGGCCATAATGCATGCATTGGCCAAATTTAGACAGTATTTGGCAGGGGATCAATTTTGGGTAAAGACGGACCACAACAGTTTTTGCCATTTCATGGGGCAGCAGGGTCTCAATGATAGACAACAGAGATGGGTAAGCAAAGTGCAGGCCTACGATTTTGATATTGAGTATGTGCGGGGGAAGCACAATGTAGTGGCAAATGCACTATCCAAGAGACTAGTCGAGCTTTCACTCATGAGCATTTGTCATGACTAGAAGGCCCAGTTGGCTGTCGAGTACTACAAGGATTGTTGGGCGTGTGAGATCTTGGAGGGTAGCTATGTAGATGGGCGCTACAGGGTGATGGATGAGGTTATTTATTATAAGGGGTGCATATTTTTGGTTTCAGGATCATAGTTGAGAGAGAACGTCCTTCGAGCAGCTCATGATTCTCCTTTGGCCGGGCACCAGGGGTTTAGGAAGACATACATGGCAGTGAGAGAGCACTTCACTTGGAAGGGCCTCAAGGGAGATGTGTTGAGGCATGTGCAGGAGTGCGAAGTTTGCCAGAGGAACAAGGGAGATTTGACCCATCCAGTAGGATTGTTGTAGCCTCTTCCCATCCCTGAGGGGAAATGGGAGAGCATCTCTATGGACTTCATTGCTGGACTTCCCTTGGTGCACGGGAAGGATTGTATTTTTGTAGTGGTCGACTGAGTGACCTAGTTTGTACACTTCTTTGCCATATCGACGCGATATTCAACCTCACAGGTGGCAGAGTTGTTCCTTAGGGAGGTCTTTCGTTTGCACGAACTCCCTAAGACCATAGTCAGTGACAGGGATAGCCGATTCATGGGAGGATTTTGGCAGGAGCTCTTCAGACTATTCAACACTGAGCTCACCCCGAGCACTAGGTATCATCCACAGACCAATGGTCAGACAAAGAGGGTGAACCGGTGGTTGGAGGGCTATCTCAGCAATTATGTGACAGGGCAACAGAGGACCTGGATTCGATGGTTGCACCTAGGAGAGTATTGTTATAACACCACCCATCATATGTTCATTGGTATGACTCATTTCTGTGCTTTATATGGTTATGACTCTTTCTCTTTTGCTGATGTTGTTTTTGGGGACAACATGGCCCCAAAGGCCAAGGATTGAGGCATGTGCAAGAGTGCGAAGTCTGCCAGAGGAACAAGGGAGAGTTGACCCATCCTGTAGGATTGTTGTAGCCTCTTCCCATCCCTGAGGGGAAATGGGAGAGCATTTCTATGGACTTCATTACCGGACTTCCCTCGGTGCACGGGAAGGATTGTATTTTTGTAGTGGTCAACCGAGTGACCTAGTTTGTACACTTCTTTGCCATATCGACACGATATTCAACCTCACAGGTGGCAGAGTTGTTCCTAAGGGAGGTCTTTCGTTTGCACGAACTCCCTAAGATCATAGTTAGTGACAGGGATAGCCGATTCATGGGAGGATTTTGGTAGGAGCTCTTCAGACTATTCAACACTGAGCTCACCCCGAGCACTAGCTATCATCCACAGACCAATGGTTAGACAAAGAGGGTGAACCGGTGGTTGGAGGCCTATCTAAGCAATTATGTGATAGGGCAGCAGAGGACCTGGATTCGATGGTTGCACCTAGGAGAGTATTGTTATAACACCACCCATCATATGTCCATTGGTATGACTCCTTTCCCTGCTTTATATGGTTATGACTCTTTGTCTTTTGCTGATGTTGTTTTTGGGGACAATATGGCCCCAAAGGCTAGGATTGGATCCTAGAGAGCCAAGATATCCTCAAGGCTCTTAAGGATAACTTACAGAAAACCCAGAACCAACAGAAGATTTATGCTGATCAACATCGATTAAAGAGGCATTTCGAGGAGGGGGACTTGGTCTACCTTCGATTGTAGACGTACTAACAGTCCACACTTAAGCAGAAGGGGGCTGAAAAGCTGCAGCAGAGATTCTTTGTGGCCGTACAGAGTGAGCAGGAGTGTTGGAGAGGTGGCTTACAAGTTGGAGCTACCACCAGGGAGTAGGATTCATAACATCTTTCATGTGTCATGCCTCAAGAGAGTGTTGGGGCAGCAGGTTACAACAGTCATGGAGTTGCCTCTACTTGATGATGAGGGGCATTTGATCCTAGAGCCAGAAGCCATTTTGGAGACCAGGGAAAGGAAGCTCAGAAGCAGGATCATCAGACAATATTTGGTGCGATGGAAGAATTTACTGGATGAGGATGCCACTTGGGAGGGAGAGCACATTCTTGAGCATCTAGCATTGAAGTTGCTTGGGGACAAGCAACATTTGGGAGGGGGAGGACTGTCATGTCCCTTCCTAAATCATTTTGGAACAAGATTAATTTTGGTATTATGGGGCTGATTTTGGAGTTAGTGGACCCCATTCGATTTTATTAGGAGATTAGATTAAGAGAAGATGTTTTGTTTTGTAGTTAAGTTACACATGGGGATCACCCTCACTAGCGAATTACACACTCCTTAGTTCGATTTGCATGGAGGGGGTTAACTTTTGCCTGATGATGGTTAAGTGAGGGTCCATGATGGAGGGCGAAATGGAGGGAAAAGTGCACCACGAAAACTATATAAGGAGGGCAGCTCTCCTCTTCTCAGTCATTCATCAGAGTATATCGATTTCTCTTTGGTTGCTCGAGCTGCTTAGCCGAGCCACTGGCTGTTTAGCATGAGTTCTTCAGGCGAAGAGTTCACCCTTTCTTCAGGGGACTTCAAGTGCCACCCTAGGAAGGTTTTCTTCATTTCTTTAAGAGGAGGATCATATTGTGATTTCCAATAGTAGCATTTCGTTCGAGGTGGTGCGTATTACTAGAGGATGTAGTGGAGAGGAGGCCGAGTTTGTAGGTGGTGCTTAACAGTGGAGTTTTGATGTGAGATTTTTTGAAGAGGAGGGTAGGGAGGATTGTTAGCATTTGGGAGAGTTTGGGAGCTGATTTAGCTTCTTTCTTAGCAGTGTGACTTTCGCACTACCTGGGCCAGCGCAGAGGCAGTATTGGGAGCTCACTTGGTGGGTAGAGCATCAGTGCTTGAAGCTGAGCTTTGTTGTGGAGGTTGGAGGAGATATTTGGAGTGGTGTTTGCTTCCCTTTCAGAGCTTGGAGGAGGACTTTGTGGCCATCTCTTGCGGGCCTTATTTCTGGAGCTGTTTGGAGGGCGTGGGCCACAGAGGAGGTCGAATTTGGGAGGTTGGATTCAGGTCAAACCCTTTCTGGGTTTTTGTGGGTTTTGGCCAAGGAGCTCGTGGCTGAAGTTTCATTAGTTTCTGGGCACTGGAGACGGGGTTTCTTGCAGCTCCTTTCCAGCGAACAATTGTAGTTACTGGGAGACAATGCAGAGCATTAGAGGAGAAACTACTTTCCAGCATTGAGATTACTGTTTGACACTTGGGTTTTGTCAAGATTGCCCTTGAAGCAAGCCCAAGTGCATTTTCCACACTAATTGTACTTGCTCCATTCCATTAATAAAATGGCTCAGTTGGTTCTCATTTTTGATGTGTATTGAGTATTTGCTGATCGGTAATTTTTCTGTGTATGAATCGTATTTTCTTTTGTATATCACTGTTTGTTTGTATATCACATGTTAACAAGATAACCAATAATAGATATTGACATCAAACTTACCTCACCATGATAATCTTTCTTCATAGATGTTAGTTACCAGATGTTTGAGCTTTCCCTCAACATCCATACAGTTTAACTTACCTACACTCTCATCATGTATACTTGCAACATCTTTCCTAGAAGCAAACACAAAATGTTAACAAGATAACCAATAATAGATATTGACATCAAACTTACCTCACCATGACAATCTTCTTCAACAAAGCATCAACATCCTCATGGTCAATCGCCATATGAGTCTTCCTTTATCAAAGTGCCAAAGGATCCAACTTGATTACCAAGTTATCATTCCCTCCATTCATCATTCTCTTCAAAGGATCAACATATTTTTCTCATTTTGCTTTCTTCATGATGTACTTGTTGATGAATTTGCGATATTCATCAACAAGTACCACCAAGCAAAATATACAAGTACAAGAACATGATTATGATTTTGACATTCTAGGGATTCCATGGAATCTTTAGAGAGGGAGAATTCCTAGGGTTTTCAGATCCAAACCCTAAGTCTCTTGATATTTCCTATTGAAACATCAACCCTAGGGTTTGAATCTCAAATGCCATTCTACTCTCACTAGGGTTTTCCATTCACCCTAGACTACCTACAAACCCTAAAGACCAAAAGCTAGGGTTTCTATGAGGGAACAAACATATTAGGGTTAGGGTTTCTCTTTTGACTAGCGTTTCCAAATGCCAACTAGGGTTTACAAAAAAACTAGATGCCAACAATCTTCAATAAGATAAAGTCTACAAACCCTTGAAGCAAACATGTCCCAAAAACCCTAATGTAATTCAGGTTAAACTCGATATGGATAGAAAGCAATTATACGTACCTTGTAGACAAGAACTACATACCTCAATCCTCTATGAAAGTCTGCTGCAAAGCCTTCTTCACGATCTTCCTACTGTTTTCTAGAGTGAAAACTCCAAAGATGCTAACGCCGAATACTACCATCAGTGATCTATTTCTTGAGACATTTGAAGCCCTTTTGGAAATGTCATATTCTTGTCAAACTGTAGGACTTCTTCATCGATCATTTTCCAACCTCTGCTTAGCTGTAGTAACTAGGGATAAGGACTTGATTCTTTTCTCAATCACTGCTTCCAATATGTGACAAGGACCCTCAAACATGATCTCCACACTATTCATTGTATACGCCTCTTAAAATAAGCCCAAAACGTCTTTCATGTAAGTCAGCCTATATATCTTTACTAGGCATTCCTGGTGCTGACCTGGAGGACTAAATCAAGGCTATTGTTCATAATGTAACCGTAAGATGCCTTCTACGTGGGTCGTGTTGACCCTGCCGCCTACACCTACCTACAAGTCCGTTCGAAAAGGCTTCAACCCCACAAAGTGTGGCTGGTGGTAGGGAACTCAGAGAAGGGGTTGTCACACTAATCCCGACTCTCTCCGTTTGAGCTATCTCCTAGGTTAGCTAAGGGGGGTGGTTCCTAATGAAAAGTTAAGTTAAAAGATGTGAGTTTCTAGGAGAGTGTTATAGTGAAAATGGATTACTTTTAAGGATTTATGGGCAAATATGAAGTGAACAACTTGAAATAACAATGCCAATCATTAATATGATTAAAAACCATAAAACCAATGCTTTATAAGGAATTTGCTCAAGAATTTAAAGATATATTTGCTCAAAGTAAAATGCAATGCTCTCAAAAGAGAAAACAAAGTAACCCTAAAATGTAAATAAGAATTGTTAGCACAAGATATGCAAGATACAAAATGCTCTTGAGATAATCAACTTTATAAATCAAAACATGTGAAACGTATCTTGCCAAAACCCAAAAATTAGTAATTATCTTGGAAATGTAAATGAAAGGAAGTGCCTAACCAAGACATCAATATGCAATTAGACTTGAAACATGGAAAGAAAACACTTGTTTGAAATGATTACAATACTTGCTTTTGGAATAGACTTTGCATACGTAAACTCAAACCATCAAGAGACAAGTAAAGTAAATGTAATGGAAAGTGTTTTTGGTTAATTCTACAACAAGATTACAATTTAACTCTTCAATCCTCAGACCTCACCCTTGCCCAATGATATGGATCTCACAGTGAGGAGTCAATAGAGGAGTAGAGGATTCCTAAGAGGTAAAATTTTAATGAGGCTTGGGGCCTTCCTACACTAAAATGCCTAGATGAAATGCAAATTGTGCTAATTCCCCAAATTAAAGTAATGATACATGCAAATGCTTCAAAGAGATTGATTTGCAATGCTTGACCCTGCCGCCTACACCTATCTACAAGTCAGTTCGACCAACCTATGTTGGAGGTAAAATTTTAATGAGGCTTGGGGCCTTCATACACTAAAATGCCTAGATGAAATGCTAATTGTGCTAATTCCCCAAATTAAAATAATGATACATGTAAATGCTTCAAAGAGATTGATTTGCAATGCTTGACCCTGCCGCCTACACCTACCTACAAGTCAGTTCGAAAAGGCTTCAACCCCACAAAGTGTGGTTTGTGGTAGGGAACTCAGATAAGGGGTTGTCACACTAATCCCGACTCTCTCTGTTTGAGCTATCTTCTAGGTTAGCTAAGGGGGGTGGTCCCTAATGAAAAGTTAAGTTAAAAGATGTGAGTTTCTATGAGAGTGTTATAGTGAAAATGGATTACTTTTAAGGATTTATGGGTAAATATGAAGTGAGCAACTTGAAATAACAATGCCAATCATTAATATGGTTCAAAACCATAAAACCAGTGCCTTATAAGGAATTTGCTTAACAATTTAAAGACATATTTGCTCAAAGTAAAATGCAATGCTCTCAAAAGAGAAAACAAAGTAACCCTGAAATGTAAATAAGAATTGTTAGCACAAGATATGTAAGATACAAAATGCTCTTGAGATAATCAACTTTATAAATCAAAACATGTGAAACATATCTTGCCAAAACCCAAAAATTAGTAATTATCTTGGAAATGTAAAAGAAAAGAAGTGCCTAATCAAGACATCAATATGCAAATAGACTTGAAACATGGAAAGAAAACACTTGTTTGAAATGATTACAATATTTGTTTTTGGAATAGACTTTGCATACGTAAACTCAAACCATCAAGAGACAAGTAAAGTAAATGTAATGGAAAGTGGTCTTGGTTAATTCTACAACAAGATTACAATTTAACTCTTCAATCCTCAGATCTCACCTTTGCCCAATGATATGGATTTCACAGTGAGGAGTCAATAGAGGAGTAGAGGATCCCTAAGATGTCTACGTCAACCAACTTATGTTGGAAGTAAAATTTTAATGAGGCTTGGGGCCTTCCTACACTAAAATGCCTAGATGTAATGCAAATTGTGCTAATTCCCCAAATTAAAATAATGATACATGCAAATACTTCAAAGAAATTGATTTGCAATGCTTGAAAATGAAAGTGTTCAATATAAGTTGCAATTATAACTTTAGTTGGAGGAATAAAATTAGCTTACAAGTGTTGCATGTGTTTCATCAACGAATTAAAATGATACAAGTAATTTGCTTGAAAGTAAAATTTGTTTTAAATAGACAATGACAATAAATTGCTCCAATATTCAAGATAACAATGTAGCATAAAATTGAAGCATGTATTCAAGTGCTCATGAAACAATTTACCAAGGTAAATGGAAACGAATCTAAGTTTGTTAAAAATATAAAATGCTTGCATGTAAAGGATGAATTGCCCAAAGTAAAGTGTAAGCTTGTAGCTCCAAGCAACAATGAGAAAGAAAATGCAAAGCTCAAATGAAATTGTAACAAACTTTAACTTAATGAAATGTGATAGTGAGGTTATGTTTGTTAAACACATGGGCAGCAAGAACAATATGAAAGATAAAACATGACAATACAATTTTATTAACAACTGATATACATTTATAGTACATTGTTGTGACCGTTGGGTTTCACATCCCAAGGTCTCTTGGACTACTTTGTCTATTCAGCTTCCACAACACTAACCCATTGAGGATTAGGTGTCCAACATTCCCCCCCTTAATCCGAAGGGTTATGTATGAGTCCAAGAGGAGAGTTGTAATACAAAATGTGCAAAAATGCATGGCAGCACTAGGCTGAATGTGCTCTCTGAAATGTTGGTATAAAAGGCAGTGGTTTAAGGATGACCACCAACACTGGAACGCTTAGTG
>APFE030321261.1:0-18056 GCA_000404065.3 Pinus taeda
GAGAAGACAACTCCCCCCTATGATGGAATAGTTTTCCTAAATAGCACAAAGACTGTATGTTAACCAAGTTGTTGGGTCAACTTGTCGTTAGTTGACAGAACAAGAAAGTGAACACAAGTTGTTAAGAAAAAGATAAAATCGAATGAAACAAAAGTACGTGAGCAGTACAAGATGGTTGTTAATATTTCGAGGAGGGAGGCTCCAAAGTGAAGTGAAGACAAAATTTTGGAGGGTGGTTATAGCCGCTACAACATACCTATACCTTTCAAAAAAAATATCTCCTTCCTCTCAAATGAAAAAACCATAGCACATAAAAATGTTGTCTATAGAAGTTGTCAATGTTTGCATGTTTGTCTCACCTATGTATAAAACAATATAAAATATATAATATCAATAGAAAAACCCATTTGTTGTGGCCATCTGATGTGGGTGGAGGCTAATTACTCTTCTAAAATAGGTCAACCAAATCTTCATAAACAATTCCTTCTTTATAAGCCCAACTTTCAAGGGCTTGATAGGATGGAACAACAAAAGTCACACAATAACTATTGAATGGATCTGCATTTAATAGGATATTGTCCCAATAATGGCACATTTCCTGAGCTGCTAGCATAAACCAAGGTAAAATCAAGAAAATATTGACATAATATGGTGAGGTTATGAAAAGCACAATTGTATACATAATCTGTCAACATGAATACCAGATTCAGAACCACAACTAAGTACTTGATACCAAATCCTATACAAGCCAAAATTATAAATTCCACGTGGAACTAGAAACAAAGAAATCAATTAAGCTATACTACTTCAACCTAAAACCTATGAAAAAGGGATAAGATATCTCAGAATACAAGTTGGAAAAAATAACTCTCAATCAAAGGTTTCCATTTAGCTAATAATCACGATCTTAATTTCTTTCTTATGCAAGAATTTTTCAATTTTACCATATATTCCATCATACCTAACACCACTTTCTAGTGCTTAAGATTAACACTTCTCCCTATGAGACTTAAAACCAACATAAAAACATCCAAATTAGAATTATGCTAGCCACATAAGGAACAAATCGTAGCCTAAGGCTAGTTGATAAGCTAAAGCACACATGTAGATATCATGCTTCATAACAGTTTCAAGCTAATAAAATTAAAAAGGTACATGATAACACAGACTGGATAACCCATCTTACAACTAACTCACAATGAATTGTTATATTTATCGCACTTTTGATCAAGGATTGCTCCTCATTTGTTCTCTTGTTCCCACTAAGATGTCTTCCACCATTGTTGACAACATAGAGAAGTCATAATTTTTTTATCAGAGAAAGTATTATACAAAAAAGTGGAAGTAATTTTAGTTTCATTGACATTTTTACTAATAAAAATTCAATAACAATAATGAAAATCATTCTATGTCATGAAACTATGTAGATTGTACTTTCACTGTAAAGTACTAACCATTTCTAGATGCATATTTTTAATAAAAATAATAAGTTTCACACCTTCCAATATAAATAAATCATTCACTATGGTCCTCTCATCCTCATACCCACTAGACAGTGCTATAGACTAAGCACCATAGTCAAGCTACCCATAAATACCAACAACATGAGGAAGATCAAAACTGCACTACCTACATTCCACTTTGTCTCCCCAACATTCTCCCATAAGCATACCTTGGTGTCATTTTCGATCATTCTCTAGAAGTATTGAACCAAAGTGATCTGGTGGAATAGTAACAAAAATTTGTTCACTAGTTGCATTTGATAAACCCTTGTTTTTTGCATGTTCAGTCATAAAAGGTTTATCAAGCTTGTCTTGATTCTACAGGTACGCATAAAATTTTGGAGGTTTGTATTGGGATTCACCCACATTTGTTGATGCCTTTTCCATATGGATAGCTATTACAAGGGTTACATTGATTACAGGATGAGAGGCCATTTTGGAGGGAATATGAGATCATAATTTTGCACAGTCTTCTTTCCCTGTCCCATCCATTTTTGGAAGCACTTCAAGCAAAATTTGTGGCCACAAGGAGTTTGGGAAAAAGAGAGAAACAATATATAAGAAAATAAACCACCCATTTATTCTAACTACACAATTTTGCTAGCAGAAAACAAATGAAATAAAGAGTCAAAATAATTTATTTCAAGCCATGCAAATCTATAGCTTTCTAAATCTTATTATTTCTAGATATCACTATTTTTCGTTGGAAACCAAACCTATAGGTTGAATTAGGATTAAACTAGTAAAACGCATCTAACTTATAGGCATGATAGACTATAAAGAAAAGAAACTTAACAATAAATAAATTAAAACAATTGTATAGTAGTTTTCATAGCCCTTCAAATATTAATAAAGCAAGTTGTAAGACTAGCATATATCTTAACCATAATGCATACACCACGTGGAAACTAGATTGAACAAAACTCCAACTCTTTCAGAATAAATGGCATATTGTTGACTAGATTTATCAAAAAAGTACAAAAAATGCAGGCAATCACAACCAAATATATCGAGAAAATTGCATACAATCACAAATACATATATAAAGAAAGATGCACAAAATAAATCACAACTAGAACAGTTTTGCGCACTATATCCTTTAAAACAAGTATAAGAATAAAAAGTTCAACATTGTATTGTAATTTTCATAGCCTTTCAATCCACAATAAAGAAAACTGTAAGGCTAGTGTATATCCTGAACGAAATAGATTCATCATGTGTAAAATATGGATTAAATAATACTCCACTCTTTCAGAATAAGTAGCATGTTGTTGTCCATATTTGGCCAAAAACCATGACAGGTTAATAGTGACTTGCCATGTCAGTGAAAGAATGGTTCTCATTATCCCCACTAGGGTTCTAATCCCTCCAATGACATTTCTTCACCTATGTACATGCTTATTTTGCCACACATGAATGTAAATGGAGTTGGGGCTAGGTAAAAGTCATGGGAAACTTTGGAGGAGCTTTAGTAGTCGAGCATTTTAAATGAGATTTGCTTCATTGAACATGTTCTCATATTAAGAAGATGCACACTTGCCACATTTCGGTATGCATTTATCAATAAAATAAATCATAACGGGGATTAGTGAAACAACGTCAAATGTTGTAAATGAGATTCACTTCATTGAACACATTCTCATTTTAAGAATATGCACACTTGCCACATATGTTACATTTCTCAAGCAAATAAATCATAACAAGGATTAGAGAAACTACATCAGCAATGCACAAATGAGTACCAAGTCATTAAACATGAATAGGAATCAAAGTTACACCATGGCGATCTATTATTTGATACATAAAAAATTAAAGCCTCTCATTGCAATAAACCAACACAAAAATGAATGAATCCCAGATGTTTCTTTAGGGAATCCCCTGCTCCATCCTTCAAAATATGAATTTTTAGGGGCCTCAAGGGGAAATACTTTTCCCTCAACCTATGGAGGACTATTTACAAATCATGAGGGCATGAAATTTTTTTGATGTGCTAAAAATGTCGAGAAATCTAAATGTAATGGAAGCAAACTCACAACCAAAAAATGAATAATGTAGCTCTGAGTCTTGGAAATCACTAGCGAACTATTAAACAGGACTTGTATATGATAATAGAAAAAATTGAAGATTCCACTTCAGAATAATTTGAGAATATGTTAGCCAAATGGTATTCAACCAGTTAAGATTCCAACAGGCATCCAAAAAATGCTAAAAATCCTTCACTACATAGAATTCAATCACATCTACAAACAAGCAAATAAGATGGCCAACAAGATCACAAACATTGAGCTTCAGCTAGTTGGAGTATGGAACCTGTGCAAGCTCAATGAAAAAATATATAGGAAAATGAGGACCTTTACCCTATTAGGGATCTAAAAATGGTAGTCATGTATGCATAATATAGGAAGGGACGTGTGCAATGGCATATCTCATAGCTATGATATAACCCCTCATAATAATTAAAAAACAAGGTATGGAGAACCTGTGGTGGCTACGAAGGACCAAACCAAAATGAAGAACTGAAATATTGCGAAAGAAACCTCACAACAAATAAAACTCAGGCCTAGCACATAAACATAGTAAAACTACTCCATCCAATGTGTATTTTTCAATATTTTCATATGTTCATAACAAATTCTAACCCAAACAAGTCTATAGTGTGCAATGGAGAAGTGTTCCTTTCTGTTCTTCAAGAATCTTCCAAAACAACCACTTTAAATAAACCCCAACCCAAGGCATTATATCAGATTGTCACCAATGCACCCTTCAAAATGTTTTTGTCAAGGTTTTTTTTGTATTAAATTGGGCAAGTGATTATAGTTGTATACATGCTTTCACATGTCACAAAATTGTGCATAATGTCCTTCCCTATTACAGTAGCAACACAAGGCATTGTTCCATCACGATTTTCCCAACATTTTGTCAATTCTTGTCACCAAATATGACTACTCAAATTTATTAACATGATCTTTGTTCTTGGTTATCTTCTCAACAACATCTTAATTAGAACACTAAATTTTGAACTTATTCTTCTTCAAGTAGCATACCACCGAATTCATCAACTAAAACAATGTGAGTGTTTTATGAAATAATTAAACTTGTCAAGGAAGAAAGGTGCCTTGGACATTCTTGGAGAGATTTTTCTTATGTAAAGATAGGGTTATCTTGTGATGAGTATGTTTTATGCTCTATATGTATACTCAAGATAATAACATGGTGTTGAAGATGATAATGGTTATTACGTTTCTTCTTTTCGAATTAGGGTTTCTACCCTACAATAGAAGACTTGGAGAGTGGAGATAACACCTTACATAGTTTTGGAGCTTTGCATTTATGGGATGTAAGGCTAGTGAAAGATCATGTAATTTTACATGTATTCTTTATTATCCATGGAGGTGTTGATTCTGTTGATGATGCAAGTGTGGAAAAATTGGGGTCTGAGGATTCAAACCCAAGGATATACATGTGGATTTGGACGCTGTCACTACAATTATCTTGCCACATAATTGTCTAGTGCAATATGGATGGTGTTTTCTAACCCTAAGGAAAACAATAATGCTAGCTACTATGGAGATGGTTTGAGACACAAGGTTGTTGTTGAAGCCAAGGAGGACTTGTTCATGTTGAGGCTCGTTTGTTGGAGATCTTTGGTGGTGGATGAAGTTTTCATGATTTTCCTAGCAAGGGTTTTGGATACCTTGAAATATTGTGATCACTTTGTGATAATAAAGTTGTGGTATATACATTTACTTCATCCTTATACATGCATATGAAGTTTCCAATTGTCCAATACTTGTGCAGTTTCAGATTTTATTTTGCATCCTTTCATTGTTTTCTTGGTTGCACCATTTTTGACACTTTTCATCCTAATTTGACTTATTAAGGGCCAGAATTGTGAAGTTATTTCACAAACATTTTGAAGATAATATGGCATATGTATTGTTGTAAATCCGGAATAAGTAAAATAAATTCATATCTAGTTGATGCTTTGAAAAGTATGCCTCGAGGGATGAAACCTTTTGGCATATGCTTGGTATCTTTTCTCTTGGATTACCTAACATATTTGGGTTGTTGAGAAGTGAATTATGGTCCATTGTTGTTGTTGTTGTTGTTGTTGTTGTTATTGTTGAGAAGTGAATAAATCACATGGTCGTATTTTATCCTTCTACCAGTTCTGAAAACATTTTTTGTGTCATCATAAGGATAACATGGATGTTTCAAATCCCTGGCAAGTGACTAGAAGAATGGCGGAAATGAGGTCATTTCTGAACTTGAAAAGAACTTAGTATGATGAATGCAGATATAGGCATGGATTTTTTAAATGGACAGGGATTAAAGGAACCATATATGCATGAATCATATGAGACCCCAAGTCAAGTAAACTCAAGAAATCACAGACCAATTCAACAAAAAAAAATTGATGTTAACAACATATTCAATCATAAAGGAAAAGCCATAAAACATAAGGAAGCTGAGAGACCTAAGATATAGACACAAATTTGGAGTAGTCACACAGTATATCTCTAGTTAGAGACCATAAACCAAATTTCTATTGGACCAAATTTACAAAGTAAGGGCACACGAGGAAGGTTTTTAGAAGAAGAGCCCTCCACATTGGAATTTCTTCTTACAATATTTACATATCGACATAAATGTTGTAATAATATGCCTTGTCAAATTTATGATTTTTCTTTAAAATTTTCTAGACTTTTTGTTTTAGTTTTAGTTTGGTATTTCTTTGAACAGTTTAGTTTGACTACTTCTTGTTGTAGGTGATTTTTCTATAAAATTATTTTCTGAGTAGCACATACAGAAATTCAAATACAATAATAAGTTTCCAAATAATTCATTATTTCACACAACAAAAACCAAAAACTATAAGTTGCTGAAATGTAGCAATATCACCAATAGAAAATCGTTTCTCATTCAAAATGTGAATACATAGTGAGAGAACTTGAAAAATAGAACTTGGTTGTCATTAGCAATAGTAGAAGGATGCTTAGATACAATTATCATTGCGCCCGAGGTACTTCCCAAAGTTTGGTTATGAAATATAGTACCCATAAATTAATATATAGGCCCAATGTTGATGGTGGTCCTTATATCACTGATAAATCATAAGAAAACTACCTTGAGATAGCATGTAGACCCAACAATGAAGCTACAACCGAACTAAAATAAATAGGAATGATCTTTGTCCACCTTAGTGAGACCTCTAGAGCTTGTGGTTATGTACAGGAATGGAACTCAACCCTTTGAGAACTAGATTTATGCCCAACACAAGTAACACATCATGCTTGTAAAAATGTCTTACTTTCCCACAGTCCACACACTCTAGCTGATAGATGATACACAACCCAAGAAGAAAGGGATACTCAGGAAGCAATAAAATATTTTCATAACCTTGACTGGATACTCAAACTACTTCTCATATGGGTAAATTGAGCCATTAATACTTTGAATCAACATCCATGACGAGAACAACCACCCAAAATAAGCTTTGTATGGACTAGAAACTTGATTCCCAAGTCTCATATTTCAATTAATTCCTATACGAATATTGCAGGAGTTCCTATATGAATACTACCATGAAACATATCACTTTTATCACCTAAAAATGTAAGATGTACAGGTAAGCTTTATTGTCTCTGGGGAAGAGAAACTAGTGCTTTATCGACATAAAATTTCAAAGTGAAATTATTCTAACCTGGTATATATTTCTTCTTGAGCATGATAGAAGCACATTCTAAAACCTCCTCTACTCTTGCACCATCAATTCCCTGTCAATCATTACAAAGGCCATTAAAATATAGCACATTTCATTAGAGCAGTTGAATCTAATAAAGAGAAACGTATGTAAGAATTTCAATTGATCAGACATACACAGATAAGGTGCTTACTAAGGGCCTTAAATCAACTAGTTCTAGGTGATTGTCACTACCACCAAACACCAGATTGTGACCAAAATCCATTAGTCTTTCCGCAAGGGCTTGAAAATTTACTACAACTTGCCAAAGTTTTCAATTAATAAAGAAAAAAGGTATTCACATTATAATTCATATGAAAGAATTTTATGGAACTTAGACATGTTAGGGCTATCACCTATATGTGTTGTTGATCAATCTTGAACTCAACAATAACAACCTTCTTTAAACACACATGCAACCCTACTATGGTATGGTTGTGTGGCCCCCTCTAAAGAGCCACAAATTATACAATGTATATATTTGGAACACAATGATACAAACTTTATAGAGGCAAGATTATGATATTGACTGAAACAAGGAAATAATAGAAGACGTTCAAAAAGAGAGAATTCAGATTGACTTGTGACCATAGAAAAATTGCATTGTTGATAGTTTCCTCTAGTTCAATCCCCAATACTACTACCTTGAAGAATATCATGCCTCCTCAAGGACCTCATAAAGACTAAAAATGATTTTTCCCCAATCCCAAAATAAATTGAGTCAAAAGCACCAAAATAAAAACATAAATTTGAATCAAGACAATAAGGGATGACACTTGTCATAATTTCTCTAAGGTAATTAGACACATAAACAACATAAATATAAGGAAAATAAGGAAATCCAGACAGAATTAACTTGGATGTAAGTGATAAATGTATTAGAGAACAAATATGACCAAATACATAATAAAGAGTTACACTTATTTGCCACAAAATCATTAAATGTATTACTAATAGACCCAAACAGACAGATTCCTCGCATATCATCAGAATTTTAAATCCAAAAGGTGAACTACAAATGATCAAGTCCCCTTTTGTGTTGTAGTTGTCACTACAACACAATAGTCAAATGGATTCGTCATTATGAAAGAAGCTATAAGACCACTTATGTGTGTCATGTCCATCATTAAGTTTGCCCCCAACTAGGTCAACAATCTTCCCAACAACAAAATTTTAAGTTTCTATTAAAGAAAACATAAAATTCCAAAATTAGAAGATACTTGTAGTAAAATATATTAATAAGGATTTGTTGAAAATACAAGATTTCTAGAAAGTGTACTTCTAAGGGATGTATTTTTAAGGTTGTATAGAAGTGTCTGGCTATAATCCCTGCCTTAAGCAAGGGTAATCAAAGTCTGTAGGATATTCGCTAGCACCAAAAATGATGATTTTGGGCCTAAAAGGATTGGGAGTCTTCTCAAGCATTTCATAGTCAACGAGTCCTACTATCCAAAAGAAAAAACACCAACATTAAGCCTTGAACACTTCCCCTAAAATCTAGTTCAATATTTATTAGTTATAGAACCGTTTCTCTCTTTATTACTAATTAGATGACAAAGAAATATCATATGCAGACTCATCCAAGTGGTATGGCATGGATTCAAAGTAAATACACCCTAAAATTTGGTTCATGTTCCTCAGTTCTAGAATTGTTTCTTTATTTATTACTAAAAAGTTGATAAAGGAAACTCACCCATGGACTCATCCAAGGAGTATGGCATGCATTCAAAGTAAATTGATGTAGTAGATAGTCGCCACTTTTCAACAATGAATCCATGAGACAAATGTCCTCCATGTGGCAGGTCCAAACCTTGAATGTTATGCAACAATGCCCAAAAAAGGGGATGGAAATCTCATCAAAGGTTTGATTTCACGCAAAACACGAACACACCATAATGTGATCATGTGGTTGGAGAAGAGCTATGTAGATGACAAAATTACTAAAGCACCTAGATAATGGTTGAACATTAACATCCCATGCACCATTGTCAAGATGGAATGCCTCTAGGGCCTTCTTCCGGAAAATCCTCTCACTCTGATCAATGAATTCATTGTTAACATAGTATCCACATTACGTTAATCCCAAACCAAAAAAATAACTAATAAATGTAGAAAAGTTTTAAAAATTACATCCTTCATTGAGATAGCATGTTCAGTGAAGCAAATTCTATTAATCAGAAAACAAATATTGATATTCTTCATCCCCTAGAACATCTCTAGGTATCGACACTATAATAAATCTTAACTAAGATCCCAGTAGGAATATTTTAGACCTCCAAAGTTACTAGAAAGCGTAAAACTAAAACCAAAAGAATTTAAAGAAAAGGAAAAAGAAAAAAAATCAAAGCCACAAAAAAATTATTGAGTGCTTAAGGCACCCCAATATTATTATTGTGCAAGTCTCTAAATTCTAATTCACTTTAGACACTTCCCCCTTATCATGTAGGCCTGTTGAATACTTGTTTTTATACATGATCGAATGGCTTCCATCACTACACCAGATGTAAAATTCTCAGAAGCGATAAGTTCCAAGCCTCTGAATTGTCGATGCTTTTCTTGCTCGATTATTGCATGCATCTCAGGATCAAGTTCATTCAAAGGAAGATCTACAAAGTTTTTCTTTCCCTCTGCAAGAAGTGATTTATATATTGACTAAATAAATGTAATATATTTATTTCCCTTAGTTAAAGAAGTCCAATTTAACTAGAGCATTATTATTATGGGGGCAATACTTTATGTATGCAGAGTAATCTTAGAGGGATCGAGAATATCACCACTTTGAAAAATCATTAATAAACTCACCAACTCAACCCCATTTATAACTAGAATGAGTTGTTTGCAACGAAAATGAAGATAAGCATCATATGATTAACAATCCATTTCATGAATGAATCTCTTAAGCAATTCTACTAAGATACGTTAAACTAAAATAAACTATTCTCTATGTTTCTTCTCGCTTTTCTGAAATTTCCATGGTTGTTATATTTAAGGACAATTCATAGGGATTGTTTATAATGAATAAATTGGCATACAACAATTACAGATATCTCAAAGGGTTCTTTAATAAAACATCAATTCATGCAAAAGTTAAGATAGTCAAGATTTGTGGTACCAATTTATGAGAAAATACACATTAAAATCTTATCTTACTCAAACAACCTCTCTAAATTTTCCCTTCGTTCATCTTAAATTATGTAAATTAAGTAGAAATAACCTTTATAAAATGGCCCTTGAAAATTTGAGCAATTTTTTCAAGTTTGTGAGAATATCACTTGTCTATTTAAAAACATTTTGGTATTAAAAATTTATCCTAAAGTAAATCACACATCAATTCATATAATTTCATCACCTCAAGAGATAATATTTTTACTGTGTCACATATGAATGGAAAACCACAAAACACACACAAGGGACTCTACATGGTTCTACATGGTTCTGCTACCACTGATTGTGAAGGTTTTCTCATTGTCAAGCTTGATCTAATATAGAATAATTTATATGATGGATAGGGCATGAAACCCCCTCATTTACTGCTTCTCTCCTACTAGGTAGCCCCTATAAATCGTGAAATCTTAGATGAGATGTTTGCAGTTGGGTTCAGAATAAAGTTATCCAATACCTTAGTTGCTCCTTCAGGTCCCATTATGAATTGTAGAAAAAATAGTTTCAATCGAAATAAGGGCTCTCTCTCCTATTATGAATTGTAGAAAAAATAGTTTCAATCGAAATAAGGGCTCTCTCTCCTATGTATCCACTTTGTCCTCCCCTCCAAAAGATCTTTGCACTTCAACAAAAAAAAATCAATGGATTACCTTTGCATCAGTATGAAAGAGTTGCAACAGTGATTATTTTATGAACATGATATTGCTGCAAATTTCACAATTAATTTGCTCCCGAACGTGACAAGGAGATATATTCACGTTCAAACCATAGATTACATTTTAGTAAAAAAGATTATTTTTTTCCCACCACATTAAATTTTTCCCTCCATTTCCATTATCGTATTGTTGATTTTTAATAAGTTTAGTGGATAAAAATATTGTTTTCCTATATTTTTTTCCATTATAATATTGTTGATTGTTTATTTCCATTGTCATAATGTTGATTGTTGATTTTCATTTCATAATGTGTTGATTTTGATGAGTAGGTAGAAAATTTATGTTCTCTATTTTATATTTACAAATTTAATGATGTCATTGTTTAGTTATTAATATTAATTATTAAGATGGAAGTTTACACTAAAAATTTACAAGAATAAATTCATGATGGTGAAATTTTTTTGATTTAGAGTAATCACAATTATGGCATGGAAAAGAGCGTGCAAAACAAAATAGAAATGAGGTAAAATTGTGCGTGTCTTTATACATTGATATATTTTGGTTAAAAAATAGTTATATTTAAAAAAATTATCTAAGTTTTTATTTTAAGAGGACTTATATTAGGGTTTGGATTTTAGAGTTCATGAGTCTACCAAAACGATATACTTATGTCCTTGTTCATATTATTCAATGTTTTGCTTCTTTCATGGACTTGAGTTGGCACCAACTAGCTTGTTAACTTTTTCTTAAAGCTTGAGAGTGTCTTAAATGATGAATGTTTGGTTCAAGTTTAAATCCATTGGTCCACTTATTGTTGAATTTAATAATGAAACCTTTATTTATAATAGTAACTAGTACTCTAATTATTTTTAAGGAACCTTGAAGTTTGTCCTTAATCTCGATAATGATGTACTTTCAAGGCTTCTAAGGGAATCTATTCTTATTGAATTTTTTTAAAATATGAAGATGTTTATAGTTTCTATAAGGAAAGAACATTATTTGGGTTATTTTTTGCTTGGGTTAAAGAAGTATCAAAACCCCAAGGTTCGCATTGTATCAAAACTAGATATATAGATGTTGTAAATATTATTTTAATTCATTGTGGTAGAATTATCATATTGTATTATGTGCTATGTAAAAAGAGAAATGCATAAATATAAGATATAATGGTATAAGATGGCTCATAACAAAAGAGGAATATAGGAATCCATTAGATCACATAGTTTAAATGATAGGTGTAAATGTGGTGGAAGCTCTCAAGGCTTTTACCAAGGGATATGAAAAGGGCATTGGACTAGGAATATGGGAAACATTACTATTATTTGCATAATAAGTGTTAGTATGAGGGAAGGAGAAAAAGGCCTCTACTTCTAAAATGAATGTTCTCATGCTCAAAGGCCATGAATTTAGCATTGAACAACCACATAGATCCTCTCTAAATAATCTTATGGATATATGGGATATCAATTCCATTAGGAATTTTTTCATGCCATGTATAGGGGCCAAAGAATTTAGCATGGGTAAGGGAGGTAAAAAATGGAACTAGGCCTTACAAGAAGCCTTTTAGTTTCAAGAGCTATGACCTAGCCTTAAAAACCACATAGATTTTCTATAATGTATTTTTGGTCTTAAGTCAAGATATGGGCACCATACGAGGTATTTTTCACAACATATGGGAGTTAGTGTTTATGTTATGGTTATGAGAGGAAAACAAGGACCTTAGTCGCTAAATTGATCTTTTTCATGCTCAATTTCCTGAATAATACTTCTAGCTTGGAATATGAGTATTTAGAATGTTTTGCATAATAAGAATGGGTTTCATGACCTTTATTATGGCCAAGGAAGAAGAATCAAAAAAAGAAATTAAGTCCTAAATAATAAATGACCATTAAAAAGGCTTCAAACCACCACATTAATTATATTCTCTAAGGGATATTCTTTGGCCTCTAGGAAGGATGTGTCTACCATTCAAAGGTTTTGCATACCACAATTGGTTCTTGGAGCCTCATCATTGGTCCTTAATAAAATTAGAAGGATTTCCGGAGTGACACAATAAAAAATTACTAGCATAAATGACTAATTCATATACTTGTTGTACTTGTTAGTTGGTCATATTTTTAGTCTTGGACTATAGTAGTCATGTATGTTAATCATTTTTAATTTTGTCATTTATTATATAGTCATATATTTTAGTCTTGCGCTAAATTAGTCATTTAACTTAGTCACTCTTCATTGAGTCACTTATTATCTAGTCGTATATTTTATCCCTAAACTAAATTAGTCATTTAAGTTAGTCGGTTTTAGTTGGGTCATTTAAAATTTCTCAAATTTAGTAGTAATTCACTTGAAATAATTGTGGTGACTAACTTTTTTAGTCGCATAGTCACTAATATCTCATTTTGTACTATTGTATGGAGTTTCCGTGGGCATTGTGGTCTAAATTACTAATACAAAATATTTTACTTCCCTTGTTATGCTTCCATATCCTAGAATCTCATGCCTCCTCTATTATGCATAAATATTATATTCCTAGATGATTTGCTCAATCATGGAAAAATAGCAATATAAAAAGAATGGAACCCCTCACCTTCTTAGTGACCAAATATTTAACACATATTCATAGCCATTTATGGTTAGGATTGGGATTTTTCACATACCTTTACTCTAAATTAGTGTCAGGGTTTTAGACCCTCTAGAATCTCCTTAAGAGTCTAAAGATAACTATCCCGACATTTTTCAGTAATGAGAACTGACATGACATCCCTAGATATCATGATCGTGAGCTAGGTAAGTCAACTGATAAGAAGCATACCTTTTATATAAATTAAAGTGATTTTTTCATCATTAAAAATCTTTAGAGATCTAAAATATTGTCAAAAATCTAGAAGCTATAATTTAAATTTTTTCCAAAAAAATAAATAATTTAATACCTCAAACTACTAAAAACATTTAAATCTCAAATTATCCAACTATAACATGTTTATATTTTGAAAACAACTTTCCTTAAACAATAAGAAAAATTAAAAAAAATTATATAATAGTTTTATTTTAAATATTTAATATCAATAATTAAAATAAATAAATAAATTGAATATATATATAACTTATTGTAAAATGTGTTAAGAACATTGTTTTCCTAATCATCTCCTTTCCTATTGAGGATTGTAATGATATACGAATACTATGGTTAAGTGGAGGTTTGCAAGTTAGGAAGGATAAGATTAGGCTATATGGTTTTCTTTTTATTATGTTGTTCTGCGCTTTTTTTTGAAATGATCAATAAATTAAAGATATTTATGTTTAATTTAATATAAACATGTTCATATTGTTTTTTATTTTTATTATATTAAAAATATAATCAAATTAAATTTTTATTTACTTTGAAATGTAGCATTGTTTTTTTATAAAAAATAGAACCAAAGACAGAGTAATTTTTTATATTTTTATGATGAAATAAATAGTTATATTTTATGATTCAGCATTAATTGTATAAAATAATAAAACCAAAGAGAAAAAGTAATAATTTATATTTTATTGATTAAGACAAATAGTTATATCTATGATTCAATATTAATTGTATAAAATAAAATAATTGAATTTTATTATTAAGTATTTTATGTTTTAGATATTAGGAAAAAATAAAAATTCATTATCAAACAAATTTTAATTTGAAATTGTTTCTTTCTAATGATCACACTAACTAATTAACTAATTGGTCATTAAAGTATGTTTTTATTATGTTGGAAAGTAATTGAAATGAAAGTACTTAATCTCATGGATTCAAATTTACAATTTCCTATGTTACATAGCTATAATAATTTGCTGCCAGTATTTATGAGATAATTCAAATTTATAGCTTCCTAACATTTGTTTAAGGTTTTAACATAAGTATTTACGAGACATTATACATTATTGTTATTAGTGGCTTGAAAGTATGAGATGACAATACTTAAATTAGTGGATTCACATTTATAATATTCTATATTGTACTGTTTGAAGGGTTTATCATGGGTATTTATGAGACAATGTCAAGTTGTGAAATATACCTAAACTAATTGATTCACATCTACAACATTATATACCATATTGCTTGAAGGTTTTGTCACATGTATTTATTAGATGATTTCAAGTTGTGAAATATATAATATCGAAGTAAAATTGAATAAAATTTAGAATATGAACAATAAGTACAAGGAGCATGATCATAACACTAGTAGAAAAAACTTTGTAAATAATTTTATTTTAAATTGATTTTACAAAAGTTCATAAAAAAATTAAAAATAAAAATTAAATGAAAAAACCAGGTTTTATATTAATATAAACTTGGTTTCAAGGCTAGAAAATTTTACAACTACAATTGGATTTTCAACTAATGATCTCAGAGATGTCTAAAAAAGACTATTTTCCCTAGTACACTTCCTGCAAACTGTGATTCTAAACTAGTGTCTTCTAAATACCTTCCAAAAAAATCCTAAAACTAATACATATTTGTAATGCATAATTAAAACTATAAGTGTATTAGTCTACATTGAACTCATTGAATTTGGGATTAGCTTCAACATTTGTGTCATCCACTTTCCTTGGTTGGCCTGGAGCTAGGTCTTGGGTCACATCCACCAATAAAACATCACTTTTCAGTCACTTTGGGGCTGCTAACTAGTGTTCTTCCATCACTTCCCTTCTTTTCTTTCCCAAGTCAATCTCTTCTTCTCATTTTCCACCCAAGCATTCTAATCTTGCAAGACAAAGCTCAAGTACATGAATGTGCAACCGAAGTCTATTAATTTTGGTCTAAAGTAGACCATCCTTTCATTCAATTTAACAGGGCATTTACTTATGCATCCCCCATTTCCCCCATTCATGTTTAATAGTGAAAAAATGTGCCCCGTCATTTCCCTAAGATAATCCAAGTGATAACTAAATTTCTCCTTTTGCGAAATAGGTGACATCTCCATGACTTCAACCATGTAGCTAGCCTTTCTATCAAATATGAGCTTCATTTTCCAAATTCGCACTATGGCTAAGAAAGTGATGATCTTTCATGACTTATAACTAGGTAAGTCTACCCTCACTGATCCATAGATCCTCTCGCTAACCTCAATGCACCCACCTGCAATGTACCTTCAATTAGCCAAATATTCAATTTCTAGGCTAGAACCACCGCAAAACTCAATATTCTCCTTTAAGACATTGTGCCTTGAGGATGATTGAATTTTCTCATTTGTGAGAACAAGATACCACAATTCCTTTATGCATTTACTAAAGATAGGGTCTATCATCCATTTTTCCCAAATCACTCTTGTTTCTAGATGTTCACACAAGGTCTTTGCTTGGATCCAAATCCCAACAAAAGTATAGAGTTCCCAAATTGTTAGGGAATAATGTTGATGGTTTACAAATCATAAGTCTGGGCTAACATAGGGATGTCGAACCACCAGCCTCTTAACTTCTTTGTTATTACCTCTTAATTCAATTAATATGGTAGTTCTTTTAATATTGATTGTAATTTTCATGATTAAGGCTTTTAGACACCAATGCATTCATCCTTGACCAATATCCCTTTATCTAAAGTAACTCCCATTTTGCTAAGGCATCTGTCTTTGAATTTAGATGCCCCTTGATATGATAAAACTCGATTGTCTCAAAGTCTCCCAATTGTATTCTTACTCTTTGCATAATTGGGGATTTAACTAGGTTGGGGTTCTCTTTGAGCTTACAACCTGTTGAATTACTACCATAGAATCTCCATATACCATTATCTAATGAATTTTCCTTGAAATAGCTAACTCTATCCCCTGCCATAATGTTAAAAATTTGGCTTGATTATTAGTAGTGTTCGCTATGCCCCATGCATATTTTAACTTAATTTATTTATCAAGGCGATAGATAACCCCTGCCACTCCTTCCTCCCCCAAAACATCATAACATTTTATGTAGAAATTAGTATAATAAAACAATTAAATATACACGTTGATATAATAATTTATGAATATATTATATTTGTATATTTAATTTATTAATATACATCCATACCATTAATTTTAAATCTCTACCTTCTCTCTCTCTTCTCAGAAGTCTCTCGCTTCTCCAAATTCGTGACTTCGACTCACGTTTTCACTTTCTGGTGTTCCACTTGGGAGATTCAGTGGGATAGTGTAAGTTGTTTTTGCTTGGGAGAGTGATGGGTAGCCTATGAAGAAAATATGGACTTATAGTGTGGAGATCTGAGATGGACACAATCATTTAGTGATTCTATCCCTCATCCTTCATTGGGTTGAATTGTTGGTTCCTTGTACAAATTTCTCTTTATGTTCATTCAACGCTATCAAAATACTAACTTGCCTCGTGGAATTGGGTGATGCAATAAGAGAGTTTGTCGCAACAATGTGAGGCCATCTACCTCCACAATCCAAATTGTTTTAGAGAACTCTGCCAAGTTTGTTTTAACAACACTCCACCATCAATACAATAGGAAATTGAATAGGAAGAAAGGGAATTCAAGATAGAATGAAGATTCATATCAAATGAAGAAATATTAGAGAAAGTCAATCATTAGGTTTCACATATAAAAACTACAAGAACAAGGAACACCAAATATATGCAAACTATTTATATATGTTGACAATTGAAGATAATCTTGAGAAAGGTTAGTGGAAATGTTAAAAGAACAATCAAAACTCATTCTCTATCTCGATGAGACAAATAAAAAGATTAGGAAGCTAGAAATCAAGATGACATATGGTCAAAAGACTAACAAATATGGATTTTACATACTCATAATAAGACATTAATCTACCTATAACAATCTCGATAGATTCTCCTACTAAATAATCTTCCCTACTATAATTTATTTTATGATACTTAGTAAGACAAACATTTTTGCTAATAAATAAACACATTATTAACTTGAAAAACAATATTTTTTTATTTTTTTATCAATTTCAAGCTCTTTCAATAACCTTAAACAACTTGAAAGAGCTTATATATATAATG
>APFE030321277.1:0-29256 GCA_000404065.3 Pinus taeda
AGATCCTCGAGAAAAACAGAACATTATCTCTCTGTGCAGTTTGTTTGTTTGTTTTTGGATTTTACCAAAAAAATCGCCAACATATATCACATATTTGAATATAAAGTCTGTATGACATATGTTTAAAGTAAAACTAATCTTAAATGTTTTAAATCAATAACTAAGTTTGACCCATCTCTTTAAATTTGATACGTGTAGATATTTCGGATTCGATTCGTAAGGCTGATTTCCAGCTAGTACCACTGCAAGGAAAGCAACGAATGAAGGCCTCTGCAGTTGCTGAAGGTAACATTACAGCCGGTATTACCAGCGCACCGAACTTACCAACAAGGATACATGATGATCAACAAGAGACTATGACTAGAATTAATCAGCAAATTCAGCATGGCCAACCAACCAGTAATACGAAAGGCACAGCAGATAGTAATAATATTTCCAGTTTCTTGTTGATGCCTGAACATCTGCATAAGTGCAGTAGTCCAGTGGACACTACACAAAATCTTATCAACCAGCCGATCCAGCGTGGTCAAGCAAGAAGTAAAACGTCAAGCGCAACAGATAGTGGTACTCCCAGTTTCTCGTTCATGGATAAGCTTCTCCAAGAGTCCACTACTGTCGCCAGCACTGCACAAAATAATAATAATCATCAGATGCAGCATGAGCCATTCAGTAATACACATGGCGCAGCAGATAACATTTTTTCCAGTTTCTCGTTGATGTATGGGCCTGTCAACGAGGGCCGCACTCTGCTCGACACTGCACAAAATTATAATAATCAGCATATCCAGCATGACCAACCATTCAGTAATATTTCCAGTTTCCTGTTCATGGATGAGCCTCTCTACGAGTGCAGTACTGTGGCCAACTCGGCACAAAATAATAATAATCAGCAGATCCAACATGAACAACCATTCAGCAATATTTCTAGTTTCTCGTTGACGCAGGGAACTGTCAACACTGCACAAAATCATATTAATCAGCAGATCGAGTCTCTTCATGAGATGAGTACTCTGGTCGACACTACAGTACAAAATGATATTTATCAGCAGATCGAGCCTGTGCAACGAAGTGGTAATACGTCAAGGGGCACAGCAGATAGTGGTATTTCCAGTTTCTCCTTGTTGAAGAAGACTCTCCATGAGTTCAGCATTCCGGCCAGCACTCTACAAGATGGCACATTTCCAACTTCAAATGCTCATTCTATGCCGAAAAAGGTTGAGAGTTTCAGTGAGTTAATCGATGTAGAGAAGGATTATTACATGGACTATGGGATATTGATGGAATATCCACTGAGGCACTCGCCCGAGTGTGTGCTCGTCAGACCCGTCCCGGGAGCCCGTAACAACCCAGACTATCTCTGGAAAAAACAGCAGTTGGGGCAAGTGAACCCTTGCTCCAAAAAATAAACTGAGGCAACGAACGTAGGACATCAAGAAAACTCGGAAACTCTCTATAGTATACTGCGTGGAAAGTCATGTCTAAACAAGCAAACTATGAAAGTCTCTATAGTATACTGGGTTGAAAAAGATGGTTGATTTGATTTGCATATTATTTTGGAAAGTCGTGTCTAAACTCACAGTTGATTATGGGCGTGTTGTCTGGTTTCGAAAGAAAACAGGGAGAGAAACAATTTTATAGATATTCCTTCGCTTTAATAGATATTCATGTCTTTTATTATTGTGTATATATTAATTTTATAGTTGATTAGGGAAGTATTTTTTCCGAAAAACCGGGAGATAAAAAATTATAGATTTGCTCGATATCACTGCTATTTTTTTTAATTGTTATTTATATTATTACTTTTATATTATATTTTAGTATTTAAAATATATGTTTAAGTTTATAATTAAATTCATTTGAGGATGTCTGAATTTATTTAGTTAAAAAAATAGGAAGGATAGTGATGGCATATGATAGCATATGGCTTTCTCTGTATTTGAATATTGTTTTTGTACAAGGATTTTAAACTGGTTCATTTCATTATGAGAATTGGGTTTTCTTCGGATTTAATGATTAGGTTATACAGTTTTGATGTCAATACATATTTTTCAATTTTATTGACTGGGATTTCAACTATCATTTTGGGTTGCCATTTCCATTCAGCTCGGTCCGGGAACTAAACCGTTCCTGCAATTGCTAGAATTTTAGTTCATCGAATATAAATTCTTTAATGGGTATTGTCTATATTTGCTACAGAGACATGCGTAGTTTCATCTAGATTTCTTTCCCCTCCCAGACTGTGTGCATGCAGCTTGTCGAGGCATTACCCATCTATGATAGTATTACTTATCTCAACATTCACTTAATTACTCAGCTTACTATTTCTTTTAGCCACAATAATTGTTATTCATCATAGGTCCAAAGGTTACCTACCCCACTAGGCTTTGTCTCTCATATTTTATATGGGTTCTTTTTCTCTTCTTGGTTGTCGCTATTGCATTTCAATATTACATGGCCAGGATGTTTTACCTTTAGATGCTTACACCTTTATAAAAAATACAGACTTAATAGAGTATTTTCTTATTTGATTTTGTATTTTCAGTTCTATTATTCCATGTGGTATCGCTTCTAAATTTAGCTCTACTTTAATATTTTTACTACTCTTTTTTCTCAGAAATAAAACCATTATATAAAAGAAAAGTTTAACTCTGCAACCTACAAAATTTTTCGGATACTTATCTGAACAGCACCCCACGAATTCACTGAGAGAAGGATCTCTCCTCCCAACAACAAGAAAGACAACTACGTACAATCTAACCCTGATATTTCAGTCCCCAAAAGAGTAAATAACAATGACCTCTACGGTCTATTCTCGCATCATGATCTCTCAGGTCCACCCAATAATCTCACAATCACTTAAGGACTCCACTAGTTCATAGCCTAGGTCAGGAGTGCCTCAATGGAAGCGTCCTAACTTAAATTCATTTTTTCCTTCCTCTTTTTGGTGCCTCCATTTTTCATTCCTTCTTTTGTTGGCCTCCCTTTTCCCACTGATACATTTTTCTTTAGGGAGAGAGTGACTTTACTAATTGTCTTTGAGCTTTTGGTACATGAAATTCTCATTTTGGGTCATTTTTTTCATGATTTCCAAGACTTCATCATTTAACCAAAGTAAATTAAATCATAATAATAATAATAATTTTTAAACATCATTGTTTCACTATGACTTTTTACGAAGACCATTATTTACCCAATTATAGAGTAAAATTAATTATAAAATGTTTTCAGTACTTCAGGGTGTCACATCTTCCCCCATTGGGCATAAGAAGGTACTCAATGTTCACTCTTGCCCTTGGAATAGGTACTAATATTCTTTTAGCATAAAATTAGCATTTTTCCAAGTGGCTTCTTCTAGGCTAAAGTGCTTCCACCACATTTTAACTTGGGTGATAACTTGCTTCCATAATATTGTTTCTCTTTGCTCGAGAATACACAAATGTTCTACTAGAAATTTGTCATAACCATAATAAATTTGTCATAATTTTACCATTTTTTTTAATAAAATAGGAACATGTATACATACCTAGTCATATATATCTAAAAAAGCATCCTTGAATTTACTTCACCTCTAACCAACTAATTACATGCCTCAGGTCATGTATATACCTTTTTAGTAATGATACATGAAATACATTATGAACTAGGATGTGACTAAGTGTGAGTTGCATAGGCCACATGCCAAATTCTTTCCATTAATTGGAAGTGACAACAATAAGGGGGAGCTAGCTTAGTATAATTACCCCACCATAAGGTACTAATCTTAGTCCTAATATACACATATACATGGTCTTCAACATAAAACTCTTGATAAGTCATTTTCCTCTGTGCATATACCTTTTATCAATCTTGGGAAACCTTTAAATTTTGTTGTACCCTCTTAACAATCTGCTCAATTTCTATTAACATCTCGCTCTAAGATTAGTTTTACTTTAGGCTTACTCCAATTGTTAGGTGTTCTGCATATCCTTCCATACAACACATACAAGTTACTCATTTTCAATGACTCATGGTAACTATTGTTATATGAAAATTCAATGAGGTGTAGGTAATCCTCCCACTTGGTTGGTTTTGCATAACATACATCCTTAACATGTCTTCGAGTACCTGGTCTACACGTCTGGTTTTCCCATCTATCTAAGGATGATAGTTAGTATTGAACTAAACCTGGGTACGCATCCCAACAAATAGAGATTTCTAGAATGCAGAGGTAAATTTCACATCTCTATCTGATATTACCACCTTAGGTATGAAATACAATTGAAATATCTCCTTCATGAAAATATCACTAATTTGGGAGTCTTGAATATATATTGTACTGGGATAAAATTTATTGTCTTACTCAACTCATCCACTACCATAATAATTGATTCATTGTGTCATCTAAATTTAGGTAATTTGTTGATAAATTCTAAGGTGATAACATCTCATTTCCATTCTAGAATTGGTAATGGGTGCATTGACATTGCTAGAAATATGTCAACCAATGACGTCTCCTTGAACTCCCAATTAGGCCTCATGTTGTTTGGAGTAGGAGCCACATTTGCTACAATGGCCCAATTGCCATATATTTGGAAGATATGCCTTGGCTCTAACTACGAGCAAGAGAGAGGGATGTGAATGTGCCTTTGAACAATAGGGGGTGTGCATGGTGACTGTTCATTGACATGTGTGCGTATGTTCTTCCATTGTGGAGGGGAGGAGAAGTGAGCCTCTAAGAGAGAGGTATTAGTACCACTGTAGAAGTGATACATGAGAAAGAAGTACCCATACAACACCAAGCAGAATAGTCCACATAATTGAGATGGTCATGAAACCAATGTGTAAATAAAAGATCTGTTGAGTATCTAGCGGAGTAGTCCATAAGGATGAGACAGCACTAACATCAATTACAACACATTCTCAAAAGATGAGTTCCAAAATATCCAAAATAGTTCACCTTATTTAACATAGCTGAAAGAAGACATCAATTACAAGCATTCATAGAATAGTCTTACAAATATCCATAATCCAAGCATGAAAACATGTTGGCCCAGAGGGCTTCTGATATTAAGAAAAAGATCCTAGACACATGTATACAATTAACATCACTAGCTCCATTAGTGGAGCATTGGAGCCACTCCTTTCTACTCAAAAGAACTAGCCTATCTCTCTAATTCCTTATTGGGAGGAGTGAGGGTGAAATGTAGTTTGCTCATACAGTGAGGGGTATATATAACCAAGGGGCGATGCTTCTACTTTGTGAGTATTCTACTACCATCATCACTATTTAACTTCCTGTGACTTTTCCACTTACACGACTCTCCAATTGTGTCCTTTGAACTTCCACTTTACAAGACATTTGAATAAAATGTACATGGTTGAAAAAAGTGATATGACATATGACATGGCACGACATGACAATTCTAGGATGGAATGCTTGGTAATGTCACAATGTCAAGTCAGTGATGCTGTTGTGAATGACGTCTACCTGAGAATAATCTTGCCTTCCACCACCTCATGCCTTCGTGACAGAAATATTCTATGATCTCAAGTCTTGGGTTATGGTCGCGAGTTCGTGTCCCTCTACTTTTCCTTGATGGATCAACATGCATGTTCATATAAGAGAATTTATTTTCATGTCTTCCTCCTTCATCTCCTTCATCATCATCCCACCAAGCGCTTGTATCTATAATTCGCTCAATATGAGATCACATGAGCCCAAAAACCTCCTAGCCTAATATGGTGCAATCTGGTCTAGGGTCTAGCTGAAACTGAGTTAAAAGCTGGGAAGGGAGGCTTAGTGACTATGTGTTCGAGCAGCCAAGGCTAAGGTTTGAGGCCTAGAAATGAAAAATGCATAGTTTAGGCTAGTCTAAGAGGCTATCTTCACTAAAGGAGGGGCCATTGTGGAATATTTCTGTGTAGTTCTTGAAGTGAACCTTGAATGACTTATGTGCACTTTTGGGAGACACTAGGTCGATATGAGGGGAGGGCCACTAAATGCATCCTCTAGATATTTCTAAAAATTAAGGGATGTTGATCTCTGCATAATTTTGAGAAATAATGGGTCGTAATGAGGGAGTGACCATTGTAAGAAGAATCTTTGTAGTTCTAAGGATGAAGGGATATTGCTCCCCAATGGGATTATGCAGTTGACAGGACCAAGTACTTAGCTAGTTACATTTTCTTGCATAATATGCATTTTGGGATAGACTCACTGAAAGGATTACAATATTGTGGAAGGGAAAGACGAGTCTTGGGCTTAAGATTTGCGTAATGTAGCAGTCCTAGTAGAAAATAACTATACATTGTGTAGATGCAGGGGTCAAGGCCACATCTTGTTGATTGGAACTAGGCAATGCAAAATCCAGGCACGCTGGGTGAAAGCAGGTTGAAGGACTAGTCAGACTGACAGGCGGAGTGATGAAGGTTCCACTACATGCTAACACATAGAATACTTGAAGAAATAAAAACATTGTTCACCCATGACACATGAGCAACAATTTCACTTGTCGCTTCATGACCAGTTATGATAAGTATGACACCTAAAATAGATTTTATGAGGACCATGATGAAACTTGTGCGGAAATGATCAAAACTTTGTGAATGAGTGTGATAGATGTTTATATGGTTAGTAAAACTTGTAAACACAAATATGGGCCCTTAAAACCACCAGAATGAGCTTATGCATAAAGTGTGATAACCATTATGTGAAAAGATAACATCTTGCCTATCTTGTGAAAGGGAGCAAAACACATGGCATGGATTTCAGTGTTTGTGACGATTCATGTCATTGAATACATAATGATATGATAGTGGTAATATTCCCTTCAAGCTACACTAAGAGTGTTACAAGTCTATTTGAGCACATCACTCCCATCATTCAGATAAGTACTATTAAGGCTCATCAAACCCTAATTTAGTTGCTACATGCACTAGAAAATTCATTACATTGAATGCCATCATTCTTGGGAGTTTCTTGGCCTAAAGACATCCTAAAATTACTCCTTGAGGTACTAGTGCAACCTTGGTTAGGGGTAAGTACTCTACAGAGCACGTAGGCTCACTTTGTCCAGCGTTGGGCGAGATTAGCAAAATCTTCATAGGGTTCTAGGAATATTCCTTCATTCTAGAAGATTCCCACCTCTTATCCTCTCCTATGAGCTCAAAATTGGATAGTGGATGAATCAAATAAACTCTTATCCTCTCATCCCTTCCTCCATGGAAACTAACTCCCAAATTGGAAAGCCATTCAATGCCCAATTTATGAGAAAACCACCTCCATTTCCCCATAAATTGAGGAGTCATCATAGTGATCAGGGGCTGGACTTTGAAAATTTGTAAGGAGAGACTGTTGGTGTGAGGTTTGAGATTGTAAGCAAGTATTGTTATGATGTCGGGGTGTTGTGCTTTTGGTGTGATGAAGGACGGAACTCAAACTCGATGAGTGACATGAGATCAGACTTCTTGGTTGTAACTCTTCCTTCTACCTAATAAAGTTGTTTACACCTTTTCCCATATTTGTTTCTTTATGTATGATTATTATATGTGTAAATTCTTTCCATTCCATTTGCTTATAGTAGATAGATCTCTTGATTTGATTGGTTTTTGTCCTCTATTTATCATTACAGGAACTTATTGAATGGATTTAGTTCAAGGAGGAATGATGAGAGCTATTCAAAGGAGAAAAATGTAAGAGAAAGATAACAAGTAGGTACCTTCTCTTATTTATTTTATATATAAAAGGGTTAAACTCTTTAAATCTCTTGTTCTAGGTGTAGCTACCCACCTAGGGAAATTGTATTTATCCATAGATGCAAAATTCCACATAACAAATTGGAAAACCTACTGGGGAACGACCATCATTTTGGGTAGTTTATCCTCATCGTCGTACACCCTAGTAGACTTTACCTACTTTCATTGATCTTATTTTAGTCTTTTTGAAGTGTTTTTGGTAAAAAAAGTGAGGTTATATGTCTTTTGATTGGCCTCTCTGGTAGCAGCGTGGGCTTGGTCAGGGGACAGTGCTCTGCAGAGCATGCTTGGCTTAGAGACAGTGCTCTGTTGTGAAATTACTACCACTCTAACCTATGTTGGTCCTCCTTAAGCTTAAAAACCCATCTTTGCCTTGGATCTTTACAATTTTGCTTTTGAAGTTGTTTGTTTAAAGATCAATGTTTTCTATGGTTTTAAAATCAACTTGTATCTCTTCTCCTTGCCTTTTTTGACCTTGATTGTTTAGTTTTTCTTAATATTTTTATTTATCATTATCAATTCATTGTCAAAGTTAGTTTATAGTCGATTAGTATTTTCTGAAAAGAAAGTGTCATAAAGCCTTCATTCCTTTAGAAAAGGAACTACCATAAAGTCTTCGTTCTTGCAAAAAGATTGATTGATTATATGTGCATTAGTTTCCTTTTGTTCATATAAATACTAAAGGGATTGAAAAGAAAAACTTTCATTTGGGATATTGTAGTTTGTGAATGCTTGATAGGGATAGCTAGAGAAATTGCAGTAAGTGTGCTCTTTGCTCTTTGTCAAAGATCTAATTGCTCCATCCCTATTAGCTAAGGTTTTCATTGTTTAAATTGACTGAAAAGAATGCTTATCATATTACTTGTATTCTGAGAATTACAAGATACATCAAGTTGCAAACCTTGAAAGGAAAATTCTTAAGAAGATCAACTTAAAAGTTATCTCAATTAAACTAATGGAGCATTGTAACTTAATGCATAACATTTATAGGTCTAGGCTAAAGACGTGTTCTAGCATCATTAAACATAGCAGCTATCACTAACTTGTTTGTGATACATTCTGAGTGGGATACCTCATTGCAAGTACGTAAGTATATCGTAGCTTGTCCATGTACCTTCGGGTATATAGGGAGGTGTTACAGTACGTAAAGTATAAATGAATGCTCTCATTGTCTGGTTTCGCATTAGACAGCTCTAACATGGATTGGACCTAAACGTACTTTTGGGTATATATGGGAGCACTACATTAGGTTGCTATCCATCCTTACATAATTTATTTGGCCACCATGTACACTGTGATACACCGAACACAGCATTTGGGGAGATTCCCTGCACGTATGTTAAGTCCTTCGTTTATTGAGGCAGCATATTACAGTTCACATTTGCTTGGTAATTCTTTTGCGTAGATTATCCCTTTTCTATTTTTTTATGTTATTTTGATTAAAATAAAATTAATTTACTGCAGATAACATCCTCCATGCTCACTCCTTAGTTGATCTTAGGTTGAGACATATGTCAACAACTCCGGAGTCCATCGATCAAGGAATTCCTTTTGATGGGAATCCTAGTCCTTTTCCTCCATTTTGATATATTGCTTCTCCTTATATGGATACATTTTCCCTTCCGAGATTTACTATTGGCTTGATACTATGGTTGTTTTCAACCTCCTTGGTTCAAAATGTCATGATTTCTCTGCAATCGAGTACTCCTCCAACTAGACAAAACCAACCTCCATTTGATCTTAAAGTTGATTGTTTGCCTTCTTTATCGGTTGTTTCTTCCTCCCATTCTTCCTCTTCACCTGGTGAAAGTATTGATACTATTAGCCAGGTGGCTAAGAAGAAGAAGAAAGGGAAGAAGAAGAAGAAGAAGAAGAAACTTCAGCAGGGGGAAACCAAGAAACCATTGCTTTGAATATAACTTATGATGAGAAACTATCTGATAAGACTCACAAAGTTTGATATCCATGCAAAGTTTGTATGAGAGACCATCTTCTCAGAAATTGTCCTGATATTCCTCAGATCTTAAAATAATAGTCTTCTCATTCACGTCATCCTATGTCATCAACTTCTAGAGATGATGCTGGTGACACATAATCAACTAGTGGTAGTAAAGTTCATGGAAAGAAGGGTAAAGTTAAGTTTCCCTGTAGGTCATGTTAACGGAATCACCCCATTCACCTTTGTCCCTATCTGGATGAAACCAAAAAGTGTTGAATAATCATCCTGCTTCTCTGGGTCATGTTAACGGAATCACCCCATTCACGTTTGTCCCTATTTGGATGAAATCAAAAAGTTTTGAATAATCATCCTGCTTCTTTGCAGTAACTTCCAGCTGGTTAAAGGAGACCCTCCCTTAATCCTTCACTAGTTGATAAATTTACTGACCCAAATCAACTGTCTGTCAAACCCACTCTCTATGAATGTGAACACCATGAGTCTATACTTGAACAATCATAGGTCGAGGGAAAAGCTGACGTAATTTCACCTTCAGTTAATTGCACCTTTCCTGTTGACAATGAGTATGGTACCACTCAAGTTCTTTTTGTTACTTCATATTCCAATGAGCTTGGGGGAAACCCTCCTGTTCCATCAAGACAGGATGAAAATCCTCCCATTCTCGTAAATGAAGGGAGTAACTCTTCTGTTCTTATGGTACCCCCACCAAGTAGTCTGGTCACTTCCTTTGATTGGAATCTACTAGCAGGATGTCGTCTTCCATCTTATGTGCCTGTCCAGATCATAGTACATGTTTGTAATATGCTTGTACATGGAATTATTATAGATGAAAGTGTATCAGTGAGTATCATATCCTCCTCTACATGGAAAGAGCTTGGTTCGCCACCACTTGTGCATGTTACCCTGAGTCTGTTGGCTTTTAACAGAGGAACCAGTCAACCATTAGGGATCCTTCCTCAATTGTCTATTACTTTGGGAGGAAAAATTGTTTCTCTCAATGTGATGGTAGTCGGAGGCCCTTTAGAATACAATTTACTTCTTGGGCATGACTATGTTTATGACATGGGAGCTATTGTTTCAATAATCGTTTGAGTGATGTGTTTCCCACATGAAGGCATAATTGCCACCATTGAGCTTTCATTTCCTGGTCCAAATATATCCCATTCAACCATATTCCTTAAATGGTCTTTTTGTACCAATGGTATCTTCCCCACCATCGGTCAATTATGTCGTAACCCATTCCACGCCTACATCAACTGACGATCAATTCTGTGATGTTGTGCATTATGTACTAGGGGCATTGGACCTAGATCTCTCTAATGAATTCCTTGCTACATATCCCTTCCAAAGCATTGTTCTCCCATATGATGATAACCTCTTGGAAGTCATGAACTCTTATGGCTCGTGATCAAGGAACATGAAGAGAGTTCCTTGTCTTGTGTAAACCTCGTTAAAAAATGAAATAATGAATATGAGGATAGTTCCTGGTCTTGTGTCAACCTTGTTAAAAAAGGAAACAAGGAATATGAGCATAGTTACTTGTCCTGTGTCAAGCTCGTTAAAAAATGAAACAAAGAATATGAGCATAGTTCCTTGTCTTGTGTCAATCTCATTAAAAAAATGAAACAAGGAATTTGAGGATAGTTCCTGGTCTTGTTTCAATGTCGTTAAAAAATGAAACAAATGGTATGAGCATAGTTCCTTGTCTTGTGTCAAGCTCGTTAAAAAATGAAACAAGGAATATGAGGATAGTTATGTTATTGTCTCAACCTCATTAAAAAATGAAATAGGTCCCAGAGCATAGTTCCTTGTCTTGTGCCAAGCTCGTTAAAAAATGAGCCAAGGAATCATAGCATAGTTCCTTGTGTTGTGTCAAGCTCATTAGAAAATGAAACAAGGTCCCCTGAAGAAAGTTTCAATTCAAGTCTTTCATTAGATCTCGTAAAATCCCAGTCATGTCTTTCAGTTTATCTCATAAATGAACCTTCATTCCATCCACATGATAACCATGAGTTTCCTATTGGTTTTGGGTCAATGCTTCCAATTCATTCAGTGTCACCGACATGTTCAAGAGAAGTCGGTCAGTAAAACTCATCCTTTGGAATACTCATAAACCTTCATTTTCAGGACTGCTATTCCTGAACCTTTTTTCGTCAATCACATTCCATCTCAAAAAATCATTACACTCGTTTTGAGTCGTTGATGTGGGATACATCAAGGCCCTCCTGTGACGAGTTGCTTCTTGTCGACATCAGCACATTATCCAAGAAGTTTACTTAGAAACACCCTTCCAGTACCTTGAGGCTTGCATATATAAATCGAAAGTTTCTCACTTCCAGTGATAGGTGACATCATTGGCCTTCGACTGAAATACTCTGTATAGTGTTCAACATCAAAAAATTCATTCACACCATGCAGAATGTACTGCAATACCTTGAGGATCATTATCATTATCAGTGACTTCTCTCGTGTTTCTTAACAACTTACATCATTGGTTGGTAATCAGAGAGTGTCTTCCCATGTTCGACTTCAAATCACATACTCAGATTGTTAGACTTATACTATAGCCAACGATTGAACACCATAGAAGACCCCAGATCTAGTTTCATCCATCCAAGCTACAATTTTTGGAGAGTATTAATCATCTGTATGGTGGATTTACACAGATGGTCATCCTATCATGGTTTTATATCTTTAGACGACTATCTGATTTATGTACATGTAATGAAAAGTTTATATGTTGAGAATGGGTATGCCTTTCATCAGCGATTGATGAAAAATCCAAAATATCATGATATTATGTATTGTAAATCATGTAGGTCACCATCCGCATTAGAACCTCCTCATCACATTGTAAAGCATATCACTCGACATTATCATTTTTGACTTCATGCTTTAGGGGGCAACTATTATAGGTCTATTTGGGCACATCACTCCCATCATTCAGATTAGTACTGTTAGGGCTCATCAACCCCTAATTCATTTCCTACATGCCCTAGAAAGGTCATTGCATTGAATGTCATATTTTTTGAGAGTTTCCTAGCCTAAAGAAATCCTGGAATGAAACATTGAGGGACCATCACAACCTTAGTCAGGGATCAGTGCTCTGTAGAGAAATTAGCCTATTCTATAGAGCACCTAGGCCCACGTTGACTGTGTTGGGCACAATTGAGTGAAATCTTCATAGGGTTTTGGGAATATTCCTTCATTCTAGATCATTCTAGAAGATTCCCACCTCTTATCCTCTCCTATGAGCTCAAAATTGGATAGGGAATGAATCAAATGACTCCTATCCTCTCATCCCTTCCTCCATGGAAACTAACTCCTAAATTTCAAGGCCATTCAATGCCCAATTTATGACAAAGCAATCTCCATTTCCATATAAATTGAGCAGTCATCATAGTGATCAAGGGCTGGAATTTGAGAATTTGTACGGAGATACTGTTGTTGTGAGGTTTGATATTGTAAGCAAGTATTGTTATGCTATTGGAGTGTTGTGCTTTTGGTGTGATGAAGGATGGAACTCAAGCTGGATGAATAACATGGGATCAGACTTCTTTACTGTAACTCTTCCTTCTACTTAATAAATTTGTTTACACATTTTCCCATATTCTTGTCTTTATTTATGATGATTATATGTGTAAATGGTTTCAATTCGATTTGCTTATACTAGATATATCTCTCGCTTTGATTGATTTTTATCCTGTGTTTATGATTGCAGGTACTTATTGAGGAGATTCAATTCAAAAAGGAGCGACGAGAGCTATTCACATGACACAAATGGAAGTGAAAGATAACAAGTAGGTCCCTTTCCTTATTTATCTTCTATAGGAAAAGGTTAAACTCTTTAAATCTATTGTTCTAGGTATAGCTACCCACCTAAGGGAATTGTATTTATCCGTAGATGCAAAATTCCACATAACAAAGAGGTGCATTTGAACTTCATGAAAGATTGTTTTTGCTCTATGTACCTTCCCTCCAAAGGATTGTGGATTAGATGGAGTCTTCATGTAGTCCTAATATCTGATCCTTTATCATACCCCAGGGTTTCTTGGTCTTCTTATATGATGATTATATTTTCACCCTAGATCCTTAAGTGTCATCTAGCTTGTTCTCCTTCTTCATTTCCTTCTTCATCATATTTCCATAGCATGATAGAATTACTATATCTAAAATCCACTCAAGACAAGACAATATTAGTTTTGAAAAGTGTAACTAGGTTCAGTTTTCATAATCACATGTAATTCTAACTTTTATAAATGATGTAGTGAAGAAACGGAAATTCTTTTTGCAAGTCGTGCTTCACTGGTTTCATGAGAAAGTGGTTTTATTTTAGATGGCTCCCATTAAGAGCCCTAGGGTTCGTCATTAAAATTCAAAGAGTTTATTTCGTGTATGAAGAACCCTTCTTGGGGATATACCTACATATTTGAGTTTATAATATGTCTAGAAAACCCTCCAATGATAAGCACTAGTTCTACTCTTGAAGTCAGGCTCAAAATAGAAAATAAACTCATGTCGACTTAGCTTATATGGAGACACATCTATTTGTAATGTCATGTCGACTTAATATATGGGAAAATCCACTATAAATAGGAGTGAATCATTTTCACATTAGCACATAGAATAGTTTGATATATCTCTCAGTTTTTTGGTGCACAAAGATAGAGACAATTTTAGATGATGACACGATGAAGTTCATATGGTTCATCTATGACTTCATAAGAACAAAAGCTCATATTATATTTAAGATCGGTGTGACTATTTCTATGGCCGAAACACAATCACATTGTTTGAGTGAAGGATACAATTATGTGAGTATTTAAGAAGTTTTCTTCACCTGTGTAATTCAAATCATAGTGGTAATGACAAGAAAAGGATTAAAAATTCAAACTTCAAAAGTAGAATTCCGGTGCAACAATAATAGATCACAGGTTGGTCAAGAAACCATAGTTCAATGGTATATAGAGGCCATAGTTTAGGTGCTTTCAAGGAGCTATTACTGAGTAATGTATGACTGCATTTCAATGTTGCTACAATGGTCATAATTTGGTGGCTTTACATTCACATGTTCTGTTGACATGCCTAATATATATTTAGTTTGTTGAAGAGACAATCTTAGTTGGAAGAAGTTCGAAGACGAAGAGGAGTCAAGAAGAAAAATAGAGAACTAGTGTATTGGTCTTGGAGTGGCCAATAGGTCAAGGGCCTTTGTATTAGTATTCATCAATTGGAATCTCTATAATAATAATTTGTGCAGGTTTCCCTCTTAAAGAGTGAGGGGATTTGGCCCTAGATCATAGCCTACATTATGTGTCACTTGTCTATTTATGTTCATGCATTAGTTATTGTTTGATGAATAAGAACACCAATAAACTAAGAAGAATAAGATCCTAATCTAAGCAAGTAAAAGACATTCACAAGTAGTCACTAATAGAAGAGAAATAAGCTAATGATAATGCCCTAGATTTCTCAACATGGTATCAGAGCTAAATTCAAAGGGCATCTAATAAAAGAGACACTTAAGGTTTCAATAAATGTATCAAAGAAAAAGTTCAAGATCTACATTGAAGATTGAAACCCTATATCCAAGAAGTAGTCTACACTAGTAAAAGCTTTAGATCCTCTAAGTCATCATTAAAAGACCAGAAAAACGCTCATCAAGTCAAAGAGATCTACAATACAAGGTAGACCAAAGTATAAACATGTAAGAGAATTACTTCAAGGACTTAGATCACATCATCTTAGAGAAAGTCAAAACTCTAACATCATTTTTGACGTACACTCATTCGCCATCGAAGAAGTCGAAGCATCTTGAAGGCTAGGAGGCATTTTCATCATCTTCAAAAGTTATAAGGAAGGCTCCCTCTCATCGAAGCAAGTATCTTCTCCTTATCCTTGAAGGAGATCATTTGAGGAAGAAGAAAAAACATCTTCATCAACAAAGAGAGCTAGATATAAAGGTGTTAACATCACAAAAGGAGAAATCATGTTTATTGAAGAAGTGGAACTAATACATATTCTTCATCCACCATCAAAGTGATCAAGTTGAAGATTTAACCTTCACTTTTAAAGTAAGTATATTTCATTTTATAATCAAATTTGGTAAAATGACTTCTTTTTTGTAAGGAGATCTATGATCTCATTGGGTCATGAAAATTCCTTGTATGGAAAAGGAGGACAGCCATAGTCCTAGAGAAAAGTGAAGTCATTAACCATATCAAAAGAAAGGTATCCTATGAATAAGTGGAAAGGGATTCTTATGAAAGGTCCCCTCATATTGCAGGTTTTAAACCCGTATAGAAATTACCTCCATGCAAATTCTAAAACACAGACAATAAATAATGCGAGAGAATAACACATAAAACACATATACACAAATATTTTCCCCTGGATCTGAAAACTAGGGCTACTGGCTTGATTTTTCATTATGTTCCTTTCAATGTTACAATACATGTATATACATACCAAAGCATCCAATACCATGGACCAAAAACCATTGTGCCCAAAACCATGTGCAAAAAACATACACAAAACAAGAGATGGGTTTGCCCACCTATTATAGGGTCCAAAAAAAATTCTCTGCGGAGCTGCCCTAAACTTTGTCGAGGAGGGCTAACCGACCCCCTCAAACCCCCCATACATGGGGGGCTGTCGCCCCTGCTGTGAAACAAAGTGGGTGCTTCGCCCTCCCTCTAACCCCCTAGTTAACTAAGGGAGCTAGTTGTGGAAAGAATATAACACAACCGAACATTTTCCCACTTATTGTTTTCTTTCCACAGGGGGCCATAGGAGAGCTTAGTCATTTATCTAGCCCTGCAATGCCCATTGTTTCTCTACACCAAGAGAAATTCTCACAACTCACAGATTTTGTAAATGCATCTGCAGTATTCTTCAAAGTGTCCACCTTTACTAGAAACACCTTTTCTTCTTCTATCATATCCCTCACAAAGTGATATTGAATATCAATGTGTCTCTGAATGGTAGGCAGGATTCTTTACCGAGAAAATTTCACTTTTCCTATCATAGTATGTTCTTATAGCTCCCTCTACTAATTGCATACTTGAACACAATATCTGTAAAACAGACTCCTTCCTTGCTTGCATGAGTGGTTGTCATGTATTCCTCCTATGTAGTTGATAGTGACACTAGAAATTATTTCTTACACATCCAACTAACTACACCTCCAAATAGGATAAACACATACCCACTTGAATATTTTCTCTGATCCAGAGCTTCAACCGAGTTTGCATCAACAAAGCCACAGATATCCAACACTCGGTCAAATCTTATTCTTCCTTTGTAGCAAAAACCATAATTGCTAGCACCATGCAAATACCTGAAAACTCGCTTCACTATTGTCTAATGCTCACTCCCTGGTTTTCACATTATCTTGCTCAATAATCCCTTTGCATGTACAATATTTGGTCTAGTATAGACCATCGCATACATCAGGCTACTGACTACACTAATATATGGAACATGGGACATTTCCTCTCCCTCTTCTTGTGTCTTGGGACACTGTTCAACAGATAACTTTACACCTACAAGAATACGAACTTTCACCGCTTTACTATCCTACATATTAAACCACTACAATATTCTCTCAATATACTTCCTCTGGTTTAGCTAGAGCTTCCTCTTTCCCGACCACTTTTAATTTCCATGCGCAAAATATAGTTTGCAGCACTAAGATCTTTCATTTCGAATTTGGAGGACAACTAGGTCTTCAAATCCTAGATAATTTCTTTGTCATTTCCAATCAGCAACATAACATCCACATACAAGATGAGATAAAAAACATGGTAACCAATTAATTTAGAATACAGACAATGATCTTATTTGCTTTTGGTGAAGCCAAGTCCCCATATAAATGTATCAAATTTCTGATACCACATCCTTTGTGACTATTTTAACCCATACAAAGACTTCTTTAACTTGTATACCAGTTCTTTCTTATCCTTCACTGCAAAGCCTTTAGGTTGCTTCATGTACATCTCTTCTTCTGGATCCCTGTGAAGAAATGTTGTCTTCATATCCATCTGCTCTACCTCAAAATCAAAAGTAGAAGCATCAAATAAAATAAATCTAATAGAGGCTACCTTCGGAATAGGGTTCTAAAGCTTATAACCCTTTCAACCATCTTTATAGCCAATAAATATGCAGCTTTCAGATTTACTATCCAGCTTTGTTCTTTTGTCCTTTGGAACATGTGCATATGCATCACATCCAAATACCCTCAAATTTCAAAGAAAGGGTTTCTTACCAGTCCATACCTCTTATGGAGTCTTACCCTCCAACGCTAATGAAGGTGATCTGTTGACAAGGTAACATATTGTCTCCATTATCTCTGCTGAGAATTCTTGTCATAACCTAGCACCACTGAGCATGCTTCTTTCCCTTTCTATCAACATCTTATTCATTCTTTCTGCAACTCCATTTTTCTTAGGTGTGTATGTAGTAGTATTATGTTGTTCTATAACACACTTCTTAATAAATTGTTCAAATTCCTTCTTGCAATACTCTCCACCATTATCTGTCCTCGACACCTTTATCTTCTTCTCTGTCAGTTTTCGAGTAGAGCCTTCAATTCTTTAAACCTATAAAAGACTTCAAATTTCTTCTTAAGGAAATATATCCATGTATTCCTACATAAATCATCTATAAATGATACATAAGACACAAACTTACCCAGTGATGGAAACTTCACAAGTCCAAACACATCACTATGCACAAGCGCTAATACATGTTTTTCCCTCTTACCACTAGAGGGGAAACTCACCCAATTCTTCTTCCCATATACACAATTTTCATAGAAATCAAAATCCAGAGAGCTATTAGCCATACCTTCTATCACACCATTACCATGAAGGATTTGAAGGAACTTCTCTCCAATATGTCCAAGACTTTCATGCCATAGCAAGGTATTTTCTCTACAGACCACTACCTTTTCTGCTCCACTTTGGCTAACCACAAAATCGTTGCACCCATCAACAATAGTGTTACCTTACAAATTGTATAGAGTTCCAATCTAAACTCCTTAGATCAGCACCAGTGCTCCCCAAACCATCTTGTAGGTATCTTTCTCGAACATTGTTTTTACACCTGCATCCTCGATCTTGCTTACAGAAATCATATTTCTGGTCAATGCAGGAAAATGTAGAACACCTGCAAGTGTTCTAATTCTTCCACCTTGCAACCTCAACTTTACTATTTTGTCACCAATGATTCTAAGCTTCCTTGCATCCCCTAAGAAGACATCACCACCATTATATTTCTCATACTCACAGAACCACTCTCTATGGGGAGTGAAGTGGAAGGATGCACCCGAATCAATAAACTAGGCCTCATCATCTGCATGTGCACTTGAAGAAACCATGAACACATCCCCGCCTTCATCTAAGGTGGTTTTCACCTTTGTAGAAGGAACATCATGAGATCCCTTTTCTTTGTCAGGAGCTTTGACTTACAATCCCTTTTCTAGTGCCCTTCCTTTATGCATTTCCATAACACCTTTACAGGTTTTCTTGGAGATTTAAATCTCCCTCTAGATTTAGATATCCCACTGGATGACTTATGTTTTTTTCTATTCTGGGAACTTCCTCGTATAGACAATGCATCACCATTCTGCCTCTCCATATTTTTCTGCCTCATCTCCTCCATCAATAAGGATGAGACTATTTCATCAAACTGCAAGGCAGTTGCATTTCTACCTATTGCAATAACCAGTCTGTCCCACGAATCTGGTAGAGAACATAATAAACTAACGCACTTATCTTGATATGAAATTTTAATATCAACAGATAATAACTGACTTACTACATTATTAAATGTGTTCAAATTCTCTATCACTGAGTCTCCATCTTTCATCTTCACATTATTCAACTTTTTTCGTAGGAACAGTTTATTCACCAGAGACATAGACTCGTACAAAGTCCCTAACTTGTCCCACAAAGCCTTCATCGTAGGTTCCCCTTATACATTTAACAATACTGAATCTGAGACACACAATCGTATTGTGCTCTTTACCTTCCGATCCAACTTCTTCCATTCTTCATGAGACACTATCATTTGTTTAGTAACTGGATCTACCATGATCCATTGATCTTTATCCACCAATATATTCTCCATCTTGAGTTTCGATAACTCAAAACTCTGACCATTAAATTTCTTGATCTCTATCTTTTCACTAGTTGCCACCTTCTTTCACCACCAAAATCAATCCTGCAGATCTCCCATTGAACAGGGTCTACGACAGGCCCGAGCGAAAACCCTAAAAAAAAAGGAGTCCCCTTGAAGCCAAAAAAACTTTGATATCAAATGTAGGTTTTAACCCCATATAGATATCAGCTGCATATGAATTCTAAAACACAAAAAATAAATAATGTGAGAGAATAACACATCAAACACATATACATCGAGATTTTCCACCGGATTCCAAAACTGGGACTACTAGCTTAATTTTTCATTATGTTCCTTTCAATGTTATAATAATATATATACATGCCTAAGCATACAATACCATAGACTAAAAACCATCGCGCCAAGAACCATGTGTGAAAACCATGCACAAAACCATAGGTAGGTTCACCCCACCTAATATAGTGTACAAAAAAAAAATTCCCTGATGCACTTCCCCAAACCCCGTAGAGGTGGGATAATTTCCCCCCTTAAACCCCCATGTAGGGGGTGCTACTTCCTGCACTACACAATGGGCACAATGAAAGGGGAGCTCAACCCCCCCTCTAACCTCCCGATTAACTAGGGGAGCTAGGCATGGAAAGAATATAACACAACCCAACACATATAGTAGTATTGGAGAAATCAAATAGATATATATCATCGAATGGTATAGATATTCTTTGAAGATGTGATAAAGAAGGTCACATCACCTAGATTTGATCTACTCAAATTAAAGGAATAACAGGATAAAGGATTATCTTCATAAATATATTAATTGCGAGATATAGGAGAGATAATCCTCATTATTCTAAATGCACTAACTGATGACCAAGGTAACCATGTCTATGAGGATAAGACAACTATCTCATTCAATAACTTTTGACTTCTATGAAAGATAGAAGAGGATAGGTTGAAGAAAAAAGTGTTGAAGGACCAAATGAAATGATTCAACCATTTTATCAAAAAGAAAGAATAAGAATAGATGAAATTCAGTGTTATGGATTAGGGACATTACAAGATAGATTTTCCTAAAGAGACAATATAAAACGAGGAAAAGAAGAAGTGTATATCACCAAAGAAATGGAGCCAAAGAGAGGAAGTATAAGAAAAGAGGAAGTAAGATATCTCTTCTATGTTAAGATAGTATCCCTCATAAAAGGTATTATCATATCTCCTAAATATTTTATAGGAGATGGGTATAATAAATAATAAGATGCATCGTGACATCATCGATAAATTAGAAACATGAGCAAATGACATCACCATAAGAAACAAGAAGTATGTCCGATAGTCAAACTTGAAGTAAATAGCTCTTAGCAACCTCATTAAAATATCAATGGAAGAAGTCATTCAAGAAAAATCTCATAAAACATCAGTCAAAAGGGAAACATCACCTAAATAAGGATATACGAGATCCTCAATATTATCTCATGGAATCCTCATCAGAGGATTCACCAATATAGAGTGGAAGAAAGTGTTTCATGACAAACTCCAACTTGTCTAATTCATGGATTGATGGTATGACAACATAAAATATGAAGCATATGAAGGGGTTGAAGATATTGTCGATCAAGGAAGTTGTTGAAGAAAGCCTAGATGACGTAAACGTAAATGAGGTATGCATTCTTATGTTTGATTTTATAAATTCATGTTGTATGGTTTCAGGAAACATGGATCATTTCTCGATCATGAGAAGAATGATGAAAGGAAAGGAATCTCCTCCTATGAAAGCCTTCTGGAAGGCATGGGTCACACTAGAAGAAATCAATATAATATGTCCTCATATGAAGTATGAGATGGCCACATACAATTGAAGAAATCTAATTCGAAGCTCCTGTAAATGAAATGTGTGAATAAATCAAAGAAGATATCGTGAGATATGAAACCATGGCAAAGGTAATCAACATCCAAAATAACAAGAAATATTTGATAGGAAGTTTGCTAGAAATATATGAAGACTCTGATGGAAGTTTGAAAAATATGGAGACCCTTGACAATGGATATATTTGGGAGATGTGTCAACATGGAGGATGTTGATGCACACTGGAAGATGTCATCATGAAAGATAATCACCAAGGTAATTTCGATTTAAGTGTTCATTTGCTATTATTGAACAAATATATGGATGGGCTTATGCAAGACTGCCAGAGGCAAGAATCATGGATGACTTACAAAAGGATTATATATAATGATGTAATATCCTTCTGAAAATATGGCATGGAGAAAGCAACGTGATACAAAGAAAGGCCAAATGAAGACGAATATATTACTTTTTTGATGAAAGGAATATTGACATGACTGGCCTACATGTGAAAATGATGGATGGTATGTGCCCTATGAAGAAGCTATGAAATATGAAGGCTCCTTGATAAAAAATTTCATGACATCAAAGGAAGGAGCTTTTTAAAGAAACTATTTAAGAATTTGTAGATCCCTAATTAAGAGGGAGACTGAAATTCCTAATGCAAGATGGCACTTAGGAACATTCATTTTGTAGGAATGAGTACATTCCATTATTGGAATTGTTATGTCCTCCCTAATTGAAAGGGAGAGATAAACACATAGTTCTAGTGTTCATATGTGAAGAAGGAATGGATGATTAGGTAATCATATGGCATCCGATGATTAGGTAATGATTAGGTGAATTCATTTTTTAATGAGCTTGAACCATGGGGAACTGTGCTCAACGATAGGTTTATTTTTTAATGAGCTTGAACCATGCGATAACATATGCTTAGTGGTAGGTTTATTTTTTAACAAGCTTGAACCATGCAATAACATATGCTTAGTGGTAGGTTTATTTTTTAACAAGCTTGAACCATGTGACAACATATGCTCAATTTTTTGTTTTTCTTTTTATGCAAGCTAGAAATGACAAAACTAAAAAAACTAGAAAAGACAAAACTAAAAAGCTAGAAAAACTAAGAAAACTAAGGAACTAATGAGGTTACGTAAGATGGTTTTGTCTGCGGAACAGACAAAACACTTCCTTTTCCTCATCTGTATTGTGGACGAAGGTGAATGGTGGGTCGGACCAATCACCTAACCTAAGAAGTTAAAAAGCTAAAAAGCTAAAAAGCTAAACAAGCTAGAAAACAAAATCGAAAAAGGTTTGCATTCCCCCAGCATGATGAAAATGAGTCTCCAGTAACCATATGGAAATCACTATGGTTAGGTAGGATGGTTTTTGTCAGTGGTTAGACAAAACACTTCCTTGGATTTGTTTACCAAATAGAGAAAGGTGAATGGTGTGTTAAATCAATCATTTAACTTACAGGGCAACCTATCTTTTCAGTTGGGTTCGTCTGCCAAATAGAGAAGGGTGCATGCCCCCTAATCTTTGTTACATTCACTGGAATAATCCCGTCGATTAGGTGGATGTAATGAAGGTTGAAGAGACACTCTTGACACAAAAGGACCATTTAGGGATGATGATCAACTTGGAGCTATGCTCAAATTGGGGAATGAAAGCTGGTAAAAAATGACAATTTTTCCTTTATGTGGGAAACACATCACTCGAAAGAGTGTTGAAACAGTAGCTTCCATGTTATAAACATAGTCACATCCAAGTAGTAGATTTTAATCTAACGGTACTTGGACTACCATAATGTTCAAATGAATAGTCTTCCTTCCCAAAGTAATCAGTAACTTAGGAAGGATCCCTAATGATCGACTGGTCGCTTTGTTAAAGCTTGAAAAATTTTATGTGACAGGCATAAGCAATGCCGAACCATGTCTTTTCCAAGCAGTTGAGGAAAGGATACTCATTGATTCCCCTTCATCTATGATAGTGATAGACACGATCATTTTGTAAACTTGTACTATGATCTAGAATGGTACATTAGATGGAAGGCGGGATCTTGCTAGTCGATTCCAATCAAAGGAAGTGACTAGACTACTTGGAGGGGGTACCGAATAAATGATTAAATTAATACCTTGAGTAGCAGGAACTAGGGGATTCTCTTCATGTTGTGAAGGAATGGGTGGATTCGCCCCAAGTTCATCAGACTTTGAAGTGATAAAAAGAATTTGAACCGTATCATTCTCACTCTCGTCAGGAAGGGTATGATCTTCTGAAGGTAAAATTGGGTTGACTGCCATCTCGACCTATTGACTTTGGTCCAGTATGGACTCAGAAGATTCACCTTCGGTGGTAGGTGCTTCCACTCACGGTTGAGTCATGTCAATTGGATTTTCATGTATCTAGATGGAGGTTGATGTGGTGAAGCAGGAGGGCTATGCAAGACCCTTTTGGCTTCATCCAAATAAGGACAATGGGGAAGGGTATGGTCCCCTTCACATAACTTACATGCAATTTTAACCTTTCTTTTGTGTCCATATTTATTAGTAGTTGATGGTGTGGTGTCAAGATGATCACCAGAGGTTGATGATACCTGTTGGTGTGAACGGGGTGACCATTCTCTCAAGATTCGAGGAATGCATTGAATTTCTCGATGAAAATGGTCTCCTCTACAAATAATGCGTGGCGATCTGGGTTTGGAAAGTTTAGTGTATGGATTTTTAACAGTTGATTCATGGTTGCCCCCTTGCTGAATTGGATTCTTCTTCTTGCACTAAAACCATGGCGATGGTCATATCTGTAGCAATGAGGTACAAGTTAAAGTCTTTTTGATAGTTAGGAGCATACATTAATGATGGTTTTATTAAGTAACCTTTTAAAGCATCAAAGGAAGCTTGTGCAACTTGATCCCAGTGGAAGTGTACTCCTTTTTGAACAAACACTTATAAATTTTAGCAAGTTCAACATAATGTGGAATGAACCTCATTAGAAAAGTTAGCTTTCCCTTGGAGTTTCTGAATCTAAAGCAAATTTGAAGGTGAAGGCATGTCAAGGATTGCCTGAACCTTAAATGGGTGACGTCGAATTTCGTCCTTGGAAACGACGAAACAAAGTAATTGACCAGAACCAACACAAAACACAAACTTTTGTGGATTGAGTCGTATCTTGTAGTGTTGAAACATAGAAATATGGTTCTCAAATGTTGTGGATGATCAATCCACTTTCACGAATGAGTCGGTATATTTTCGAGATATGGTTGAATGATGTGTTTGGTGTGATGGAAGGCGTAGTTCATCGCCCTCTGAAAATTTGCCCCTATATTCTTTGAATCGAAAGGTAATTTACAATACACAAATGTGCCCCACAGACATGTAAATGCAGTCTTTCACTGGTCCTGTCGACGGATATTGATTTGATTGTACTCAGAAAATCCATCCATAAATGAAAATATTTCGCATTCGGCACAACCATCAATTATGTGGTCAATGAAGGGTGTAGGATAGTTGTCCTTTGGACACGCTTGATTTACATCCCTATGATCAATGCACACTATAATTGTTCCTTTCTTTTTCATAATAGGAACAATATTCGATACCCAATTAGTGAGAGGAACAAGGTAAATGAAACCAGCATGCAAAAGTTTTTCAACTTCCTCCTTAATGGCAGCGGCTTTCTTCGGCTGAATAGGTTGAAGCCATTTTTGTACTGGTTTGATATCTGCATACATCTTGATTTCATGTTCAAAAATTCTTCATTCAATGCTTGGAATTTCTTCATATGACCATGCAAAGACATCTCTAAATTCATGAAAGAGAGCGCAGTAAGTTTCCTGCTTTTATGGAGAACAAGATTTGCCAACATGAATATACTCTACGACATTAGGTTTGGTCAAGATATTAATGGAAATAGTTTCTTCAATATTGGACAAATTTCGCTCGGAATCCACTGTATTTATAGTATTTGATAGAAAATCAAAAACTAAATGATGATTAAGGTCGCTTCAATAATCTTCATTGTTATCTTGAAGGTGGGAACAATGGTGGTAATCTTCCCACAGCATCTTTCCTATCATCATCAAATGAATGATTCCTTCGTCTGTAGAATGTATAGAAGACCAAGGATCAGAAGAGGTACCATACTCTAGAGACCTATCTATCCAAACACTTGTTGCATGTTGATTCAGGTTTGTCGCCCAGGCCCAGAAAATTGATTGCTACAAAGATTCTATGGTGTTGGGGGGCAACACCTCGAGGTGATCCACACTATCAAAATGATCATTTTTCTTCTTAATCTTAGATGATCTAGACAAGATCATATGATAGGTTTCCACCGTGGCCACTTCCACAAGACCAGTTGGAGGTGGGAAGGCAAAAGTACCCATTAAGGATGGGTCTTTTAGGAGACCTACTATGACATTTTGAACCGATTGAGAGCTTCCATGGATCAATGGAATGCTTCGAGTAGTCTTTCAATTGTTAGGAAAGAAAATTAGTTGGTCAATGATTGTAATTCCTCCTAGGAAGGGAAATGCAACCTTTCTAAAATATGTAGACACAACGGTAGCCATAGCATAAATACAGGGCCTTCCCAGGAAGATATTGTAGCCAAGGTTTCCATCAATGACCTTGACTTCAATCTCTACTGTCTTGCCCCCCCAGTTCAACTTACAAGTTACTTAAAATCCCACATGGCATGTATGTTCTTCCATCAAATGCCTTTATTGTTGTTGATGATCACGATAAGGGTGGTGAACATAGATTTTTCCAATAACTCATCGACATAATAGAAGTAGATGCCCCCTCATCAATGATTGTTCAATGAATAGTTTTATTCAGGGCTTTTACCTGTATAAGGAAAGTGAGTTGGGTCGATAACTAATGTGCGTATCCTTTATGGTTAAAGGCCACAAGATTGGAATCCGCTAGATCAATCCCACCTATTGCTGATAACAAAGCCTACTTTTGGGAGGGGTAAATCTATAATACTTCAAGTGTTGACATAGCGGATGGCGATTGAGCCAAGTCCTCCACTATATTATAATTCTATGCAGCTCAAGCATGAGGATTAAATGTTAATTTATGTATGACTCCCTTTGGTGGCTTTATACTTAATTAAGGAATAATGGGTGGAACAACTTCTGGTGAAGTCATGATCAAACTACTAGGCTGATCTGATGCCTTATTTTTTGACGATGGTGGATTCCCATAATCTTAGTTCCTTGTCAAGATTAAAGAATCATTTCACGGTTCTAAGACGGATAGAATAATCACTTGGGATGTGGAAGCATGATCAATAGCAACTAGATTAGTTTTTGGGTTCGGAAACGGATTAGTTAATAGCACTGAGGTACTTGAAGTCTTTAACAATTTCGTAACCCTAGCTCAATGTTGACAATCTCTCATCCAATGGTCCTCGTTACATATGTAACATGGATCTCAAGGTTTCTTTCACCCACTAGGGTTCTCAGAATATTTTTTAGGAGTTGAATACTCTTGTTTCTTCTTTTTATCTTTCCCTTTCTTCTTGCCCGTGGTTGCTTTGGATTCCTGCCCTTGTCACATGACATGGCATTAATCTCTGAGGCAAGAGGTTTGTCATTTTCTTTTTGACTAGAAACTACAAGGTATTTACTAGATGGAGCCTTTGTGGTTTGTGTGCTTGAGGCACCGATCACACCATCACCGGCATGAGAGTCCCTATTCAATTTAGGAGGGGGAGGAACAAAAAATTCTGGTCTGGGAGCATCAGGAAATTTGTCATGGAGTGTGCCAGACTGAGTATAGATCAAGACTAAATATTGAGCATGAGCATTGACTTGCTCTTCAGTGGCAACTCCTCCTTTCGCCACGTCCTTAGTTATAGATGGTAATAAGGACTTAATAAACAACTCAACTAAAAGTTGATCAGGGACATACATCTTTACCATTCGACAACGACGTCACCACTCATGAATATGATAAGATATGTGACTAGCCGTGGTTTGTTTAAAGTTGGTAAGGAGTTCTATTCCTATTTTGTACCTTATGGGTAACTGAAAGTGGGTTATAAAAGTAGTGGCAAGGGCACTGAAGTTATCAAACGAAGCTCTAGGAAATTCAATATACCATTTCCCTACTGGACTAGTGAGCGTTCCTTGAAAAACGTGAAGTCTAATCGAATCATCATTTAGGGAGTTAGATGAGCACCACAAATGAAAAGTGATTATGTGTTTCGATGGATCTTCACCTGGATTTCCATTGGATTTAGGAATATCAGAGGAAATTTTATGAGGAATTGTTGCCCACCAAGGGGCACATTCAATTGGATCATTCGTCAACAATCCAAATCTTGTATCTCTAGAGTAGCTACAAAAGGCAACTGCTAATTCAGGTTAGGTGAAGCATACCCAGGATAAGATGGGATTGCCTGAGCAGTAGGTCTTTGTATAAAAACATAGTGTATCTGATGTTGGTAACTTTGATAAGGTTGTTGGACATAACCAGTATAATGTGGTTGTTGATAACCGTTTTGAAAATGCAGTTGTCCATTACCCACAAAGCCTTCTTACTCAGGTCCTCAATAGGTTTGTTGGAATTGCGGTTGTTGGTATTGCACTAGCCATGGTTGTTGGACAACTTGCTATTTTCCAATACTAGAAGATTGACCAAGATGTAGACTGATAATCCCCATTTGAGCCTGAGTCATTCCAGGTAAGGAAGCACTAACCTGAGGTTGTGATTGAGTTGTAGAGACAAGAGGTTATTGTATTGAACCATTAGATACTTGAGGTTGACACACAATAGGCATTACTAGTACTTGTGACATAGTCACAATAGCAGGTGTAGTGGGAATATTCGACATCGGTTGGGTTGGTTGCATTAAATATACAACCCTTGGTTGTTGATGTAGTACCAGTACCCAACCACTGGATGTCATTCCAATTTAACCTGAATTTTGTTGTAAACTCTCATATGGTTGTTCTCCAGGAGGCAATAATGAAAAAGCATACTGCCCTTCATATGGTAGTAGTCCAGTGTTCAAACGATATATAGGTCTTTGAAGACTGGTCTACCCAAATTGATACTACCCCAGAGGATCATTTTTCTAAGTTTCAACATAAGAAATACCAAATGGGACTCCGGATGAATAAATAGGAACAAACCATGTCGTCAAAACAACCCCTAAGTGGACCCCAGCTAGTGACTGATAATTAGCTGGGACAGATGGTATACCAGCAAACGTTGTAGGAGTGGCAATTGGAAGTTCCGCTATGGTTGTATCTGATGACGCACTCCTAGATGTTGATGGCTACTCTGACATGCTTAGTCTATCCAAATGATTTCCTAGCGATTTGACCAGAACTTGCGATGAAGGATGATTAAAAGAACCAACTTCAAGAGTAGAAGGATATAGATGAATTAGTCCCAAAATGTAATGTGGTACTGGATGGAGGATCCTCTACTATCTCCTCTATAGCAATCAATCTAGGTCAACGAGGTAGATTGTATGGTTAGTAAAATATTTCTAGAGCTGAAGAAGGTATAGCTTCTGCAGTAATAGATACCGGAGGGGTGACACCTTCTAAATTCTGGAATTTGACTTC